>PVMI01033968.1:1243-12385 GCA_008528875.1 Aulacorthum solani | reverse complement strand
TCTATAATATATCAGTAGTATTTTGCTAACAACTAATAAAAAACTGTAAAGTACCTATGTTTGATTTAGGTACTAACTAGAAATGGTATAGTATTAGCTATTATTGTAATAAAATTTGTATTACTCCCCAAAATTGTAAGTTTCCATTTATGATAAGTAGGTATTTAATATAACACTAAATATACTAGATTTTGATAAGTTATTTGTAAGTCATAACTACATGAACTATAAATAGCTCTTGGTTATAAATGTATAGAGCAGAAGTAATCCGTGAGCGAAAACTCACATTTTAAATTAAAATCATTGATAAATCTGTTTGTAATACTATAATCACAATAATATTTATGGAGTAGATAGAATGTTTTAAAACTAATCGTACATTCGCCTTAAAAGGAAAAAGAAAAGCCATTTTCTCTAAGGTATTATTTGTATGTACTTCATGTAGGTACTCCTATATAATTTGTGATATTGTTATAATTCATTATACCTAATCAATTACGAACACATTTATAACTAAGATATATTACACCTATGACTTGTGAATTAGTCGTATTACCTTTTTGGAAGTTTAGTTCACATTATTTGTATATACCTACCTATACCTACCTATCTGTATATATATTGTTGTCTGTCGTGTTATAAATATCCTATGTAGGTACTTATATCATAATACCTTTACTCCATAATAATTAATATTTTAGAAAAGGTAATTTTTGAATGAATAGATGCAGAGGATGAATGGTATAAGTGCATTGTCATTCAGTAAATTATGTTGATACATTCAGCAGTTTAGCACGAATATAGGTCGGAACATACTAAGTACATTTCTAGTGATTATTATCATAAGATATAGAATAGGTATTATAGTGACTATCACAGGCCACTGACCAACCTATATAATATAATAGTGAATCATGTTTATAAAAATTCCAGGGTGATTGCAGTGCAAATCGATAAATATCGACTACGTCAAATATTATGTAGGTAGGCATACATACTCCATAGTTTTAATATTTACATAATATATTTTTTAAATCTCATAGGATCTATGTCTAATAAAATCAAAAACATTTCATCTTAGAATTATGGGCTTTTATGTGTAACATTTACACTAACGTTGGCTTTTTACATTATTAAAGTTGATTGATTTTATGTGGGTACCTATTGCCAATAATTTTTGTTGATCCATTCCTTTCACACACACGAGTAGATACATGACGTACTTACCTTGGTACAATGGTATGTACGTATATATAATATTATATAGATTGTTGAAATAACAACACGTTGTCAGTATTATCTATAAAATATTTCGATATATTTGATGTAAGCATAATATAAATAATATAGCATAATGTAGGTAGATATAGTGGAAGCGTGAGTGATTGTGTATGATAATGTATTAATATCGTATATATTTCCTAAAGGAATATTTCAAAAAAATCGACTTAAATTTTTAGTATACCTACATGTGGGATAAAAGTTCAAAAATAGTCCACCCTATTTGCTCAATTTCATAAAAAAAACACTAGCTGGTCAACACTATTTTCACTATTAAAATATTAATGGCCAATAATTTTCGATACATGTGTTTTGATACAATTGTGTTAAATTACACACCTAATTTCAGCGAAATACTTGAAGGATCTTATTCGGAGAATTCAAATTTGTTTTTTGAAATAATGAAACGTAATAGGTAATAGAATTCTTTTTTATTGGATCGTTTTTCTTATCGATTGAAAATTTAACTGTTACACATAACAATCTCAACGCGCTAACTACTATTCCTATAGTATACTCACTCAATTTGAGAAATTTAAAAAAAAAATATCTGATTATAAAATGTATTCTTGAAATTTGATTAAGTATGATAATATACAGAGTAAGATTTATCGTGATGGGCGATGGTCGGCAAGATATGTGATGGGGGCGGGAAGATCACATTTTCTAGGGCACCGGAGATCGACTTCACGTGACTGGTCTTTTTTTAATAACACAAAATAGCTATAAAATAAGAGAAGGGATGTACAAAGTATTTTGCTTGAGGGCCCATGGACGATGAATCCGTACCCCTACGAAACGTTTATATGGATAGAAGAATGTTCAAACAGGAAAATAATTATTATTTTACGGTAAAAAAGCACTACATAAACCTAAAACAAAATGAAAATTTTTGCATGAAAATAAGTATTAATATTAACCTACATATTTTGTAAATCTAATAATATTTTCATTATTGATTGTGTAAGTAATCTAGAATTCATATATAGGAAGGTACACGACGATTGTATGTGATGATTTCAAATTTTATGATTTTACACTTAGGTATATTTTCGATCGTGTAAAAAATACACTGTAAAATTGGAAATTTACACCACGTTTAAATGTTTAATGCATTCTTTGTGAAAATGTTGTACTGTGAATTGTGTTTCATATAGATAATGTATCTGCAAACTTGATTTATTTGATCAGCTGGCTTTTTAAATTTACAAAATCTAAATAAAATATTATAAATAATCATTCGTGTGTACTCAATTATTACAACCTTGATTAAAGTAAATGCGTGTGCATTTATTTATAGGTAGATGCCCATATATAAGCAAAAATATAAGCACACGTGGTTGATTTCAATCAGGAACATTTCATTAGGTACTTACCTATCTAATATCGAAGGAAATTGACATATTTTACTCAGTTATTTTTCTGATATTATATGTATTATTATATAAGTAATTGTATTTTACAGTAACAGTTATTAAGTTATAATAAATATAGGTAATATCACACTACCTAGCACTTATGTTAGTATTGATCTTCTATCCGTATTATATAATAATATCATATTATGTAAGATTATAAGATGAAATTGGTTATTATTTATTTTAAAACAATGTAATAAGAAAATAATATTGAGTTGGGAATACACTAGATGTGAAAATTTGTATATGAGTATACAATCTAACATAATCTTGTCACCTATATAAACTACACACACCAATTATTTGGAATAAAAAATTATGAAAGTACCTATTTACCTTTTGCTGTTATAATGGCAACGTCGCTTAAAGCACGAAAAGCATTTTTGTGGAATTTTATATTTATTTTAAAAATTATTTGTTTGTGAAATCCTCAGATTAGGCCTTAATTTATTATACGTTACTGTAATCATTAAAAAGCGCCGATCTCGATAAAAATAACTTACTAATTATAATAGTACAAATCAAACATAAAAATTAAATAAAAATAATTGTATTAAAAACGGAAATAAATGCATAACTATAGGTATAAAAATTATATTATACCTTTGAACAATTTAAATTATTATAGTAATATTTATGTATGATTAATTTTACATTTTAAAGGGTTAAACCAACGTATATTTTCCATGTGCCAAGAAAAAAAAAATCGAGAAAGAACCACAACAACTTTATTGCATTATAAATTATGAAACAAAATGCATTTTTAATTGACAGAAAAAATAAACCCTTTACCGTCATCCGCTGTGAATGTATTAATGGAATTGTCTTCTTATTTTGTTATACCTAATATTAGTCATGATATGATATTGTTCATATAGGCAAAGCTCATTTAAGAGCTATATTAATTGTTACTTTATGGAAATAATGAATTATCAAAGTTTTTCATGCATTCAAATGTTAACAGATGGTCAGTTGTTTCATTTGGACTTGGAATCTTGGGGTATAAATAAATATATATATATATTAATATACATATAATATATAAGTATATATTTTTATCTATTACGAATTTATAAAAGTGTTATTCTGAATGATACTATGATAGGAAATTCTAATACGGAAACACATGATTATAATGATTATAACTACTAATTAAGTGTATACATATTTTATATGTACAAAAATTAAACCAGTTGTTAATTTACGCACTGAGATATCATTTAAATCAAGAGGTTTATAGTAGGTCATTTATTATTAAAAATGTTTTATTTTAGAATTAAAAAAATACATCAACCAAAAAATTCTTTAAAACTATAATCTGAATATAAAAGGAAATTATGAGTTTTGACTAGCCATTATTGGGCTAGCATAGCAACTACGTTTTGATTTTTTGTAAAATAAGGTTGAAACTAATCTCATACAATTTTTTACGGCAAATTCAGTATTATAATATTATAAATTATTATAAAACACAAAAAATGTTTCCATATTACATTGAGTTAAAAAAAATATTTCATTTTTTATTTAACTACATGATGTATGATATTGTATGTCATTATGTTATTTATCTATAACCAATCTGTACTTTTTGATAAAAATGTTTGAAAATAGATACTTATAGTAAAATGTTTGTAAAGTTGACATTAATTATATATAGGGCAGCTTATAACATGTTCACCATATTTATAATTAAGCATACTTTATACTTGAGTCAGACAGTTTTTAACTATACAGATAAACTTGAATACCTTGTATACTATATTTGTAATATATTTATTTATATTATATTAGAGTATATAGTCAAAAGTAGATTTATCAGTATAGCCAAAATAGAAAACGATTTCCAAATAATATTGTACTTAACACAAGTTTAAATTTTCCGGTGTCGGATGTACTGTTTTCGGAATACTTATCAGTGGTTGTCTGTTCCGAAATATGAAATTAAAAACATAATAATTACTGTACAATTTACGATTCTATAAATGTTGCGTAAATTTATAATTTGATTTTTTTAAATGTGGGTATATAGATGGTTATTTTAAGTTATACATACAAAAAATATTGTTTGAAAATACATGAGCTATTATACGACACAGTTGTTATTGAATAAAAAAAATTTAACAGAATTGTTCTGGAAATATAAATTATAGAACGTACCAGTAGCAGTATGTCAGTGTAGCCATACTACTATAGGCTATATACATTAACAAGCAACCACATACGTTTTTATACCTCATACCTATGTAATGTTTTTTTAATTTAAAATTAAATTGATTATAAACAGTAAGATATGGTATGTATATGGTAGTTACAAGTAGCAAGAAGTTGCAGTCAAAGCAAAACCTCTTAAAAACAATATAAGAGATGATTATCGAATCCCCTTTTAAACACTAATGTTAGAATTTTACAATATGCAATGTAAATGTACACTGCGTTATACATATTAGATATAGTTACGCTTCATATAATAGAAGCATGTCTTTAGTTCGCATTATTAAAATCGTTAATAAACGAGAAGATAATCGTGTAAGCGCACTGAACAAGAATGTAATAATAACGTTAGTTTTTTGCCAACCAAGGTAATTAGAAATTCTTGTGTATATTATTGGTTCAACTGGATAAAAGAATGTTCTACTCTTTACTACACTTACTGTATAGGTTCTTACTTTAATACTCGGAAGTACTTTTATATTCATATTATTTGATTTTTTTTAAAGGGGTGGGTACCTTTTTGTTTCCACTAACCTACAGCAGGCAGTGGTAGATCACCCCCACATTACTATATAATACATACCCATCGTTTATATTGATACAACATTAAAAATACCAGATCGGTTTGGTTGTGTACAGGCAAGCACTCGCTACAAATCATTAATACAAATGCAATATTACATAATATTAATACTCAAAAATGTAATATATAATTTGTCCGAAGGAGTGTTCCCGGCTCGGTTCACGGAATCAGCTAGCCTAAAGTCACGTTACGGTACTCTCTTCTTTGCTGCCCGGTTCGCCGAATCAGCAGATCTTGAAACATCTGTACGCACTCACCCGCCGTGCCGGAGGAGTCTCGTTTTGCCGGAATCTAATTATGTGTGTGTGTGTAAGCGGTGAGGGGGGGGATGGGCTCAGCCTGCCAAAGCGGCTTCCTGTCGATTGTCTGTTGCTTCCGTATCTGCTTTCCTCTTATCCTATCCCTTGCGATGCACTTTGTCCTTTACCGCGGCGTAAATTCGACTGCGCGCCGTGTTCAGAAGCGGCCGAGGGTTGACGATGGTGTCTAGAACGGCCGTCCTTAAGAGACGGGATGTCCACAAGAACGCACATCGAATGCCTTGAACGTCGCTCTGGGCGATGTTCCCGCAATCCTGCCACCGACAAATGTTTTCGTTGACCGTCGAGCATAATGCAAGACCTATCAATTTTGATTCAGAAGTTATATTTCTTAAATGTGAATTGGTCTTTCTTAATGTTGGCAAGCTACTTTCATCTGTAGTAGAAGACTCAAGTAGTAAGTACTGTTAGTATTGTGAGTATATAATTTGAATATGTAAACTGGAAATTAGCCACCACACATATATAATAATTACATACATCGATCACAAACATTAAAACCTAATATAGCCGTTGCAGGTCTTGATTTGTCTACAACGGTTTTATTAAGTTCGGGTAAATCATTTTCAGGAAATGCAAACTGTATTTCTTATAAACGAAAATGAGGTTTTAACTGCAAACTAGCTACAACGATATTATATTATTATATTTATTATGTAATAAAATCATAGTTCTATAATAATTCATATACTCTTTTCTGGGTACTTATAGTCATGTCAGGATTCAGGGAAATAAATTGGCAGACTACTACTCTAAATGAGTTATCATGAGCCAATAACTATTGTTGTAGCGGCCTTAACAAAATGATAAAAAAAATTCATTATGCGGTAAAAACCTTTCATTTAGTGTCATTATTAAATCGTCAAATAAATATAGTACCTATGATAAAAGATTATATTTTGTAAAATATTTTTATGGTATTATATATTTCACATTGCTTTAATGTTTTTCACTACTGCGAATTCGGAGAATTTTAGTTCAATATTTAAATATATATATTTACTAGTGGCTTTCAGTAAAATTGTTTGATGAGTTAATTAATAAATTAAATATGAAAATTTCCTAGGAAAATAGATCACTTTATTCAATATATTATTTTCGTTCTTTTTTAAAATCGTTACGTGTAGGAAGTACCTACTACCTACTATTAATGCGAGGAAGAAGTAATAGGAGCTAGTCTACTTTTAAAAATGTATTATAAATTGAAATTTTATTTTATTTTCTGTATGAAGGTGTACTTATTAGTTTTATAAAAAATGAGCTTAGTCACATAAAATTAATAGAAAAAATTCAATAAACTAGATTTTCTGACAGTCTATTATTTGTTTCTTATTAAAGATGAGTAAAGTTTTAAAAGTTTTTTTTCATTTTATTGCGTTTACATTTCACAAACTCCAAATGTCTGACTTTCGTACTAAATTCAAAATTTTATATTATATTTTTTACTAGACTATTAACGTGTAAAATGTTCTATTGTCGTATATAGGATATAAAAAATATTACTATACTTATATATTTTTTATTCATTTGTTCAAAATATATTAGAGATTTAATACGTATTCTTATAATTTTAACGGTAATATTTTGTAATTAGAAATTGCATTTTGTTCGTTTATATTAATAGTAATCAATTTTATTGAAATAGTTTAATATGAATTATTAACTAGTATTAAAAATTTAAGACAGGTGATAATTTAATTTAAAATAGATTTGTTTACAAAAGATTTGGTTCATAGGGTGTACATGAGTTGATATGGAATATATTATGTTTGAGGTTCATGGATAAGGAAAGTAAATAGCTTTGGTGAAATGGTTTAGGGTGAAATAAAATTGGAGGGTACCTTTGAGGCCTAAGGAATATTCATATTTATTATTCTATCACCTAACATTATGATCTTAAACATTATTCAGAATTGATAAGACTAATTTATAAATTTGAGAACCATAGTATCATACGGTTTTAAGCACGTTTAAGGGTTTCCTAGAAAATACATTTGTATTAAGAGGTTTTAGACTAATAGTTAGTAAAGGTTCCTATCGTGTTTTAGATGCCTAATAGATATGTAGGTAATAGTGTAAGGTGTCAACGATGTACAAAACCAAATTCGATTAATTTATTATCGAATCCGTTTAAATTTAAGACTATTTAATATTATTTGAAGGGATTCAAGACAAAACCAAATACTTACTTGAAGAACTTATAGACTTTGTCTAACCTCTAGTAGAACACCTATATCAATATAAACATACGATATGTCACAGATCATCTGTATGAATATTTACTTAAAAAGATAAATTAGGTATATATTATAATATATTTTAAGTTAAAAAAATCTATTCTATATTTCTATATTACTTGAGTTATTTATTTAGTTTTATATTATTTATCTGAATTATTCTTCGTCACTAATAGTATGGGAACTGACTTTGATCTTTCGCAAAGAGTGGTAGGCCTAATTAATTTTACCATTTAATTATCTACCTTCCATCGAGTCAATCAACCAATGAAACACTGTGTCTTCGTTAATGCTAAATTTAGTTATTTACTTAAGTTGTAGTAAAATCCTTGTAAATGTTGTTGACGCATCTCTAGTAAGTATCTATACATAGAAAATCTAATGTCGTTTTATGCTGTAATTTTCAATCGTTGTAAAATCAAACATGTAAAATGTTTTGGAATAAAATGTATTTATTCATTTTAATTTTTAGACGAACTTTTTACCCGGAATTATAATTTTTAAGACGCTTCATTATTATTATTTAATTACTTACATTTAATATTCTGCAAAATTAATGTCATGCATGTGGAATCAAAATAAAAGTAATCCGAATGCTCTCGTATTTTCATTATGAGTTATGAGCAATTTAACAAAACATTTGATAGGAATACAACAAATCAGAACTTGTTATTTTTGAATACGATGATTTAACTTATGCGTTGTAATTTATAATAATTGTTGCACCACTTATCTATTGCTTACAATATGAGTGTTCTTATATCCTATCATGTTTAGCTTCTTTTGGTGTTTGTTAAGTGTTAAAGTACCTACAGGCAAAAGGCAATTATGAATATAAGAAGACAAAAGTGTTTAGATTTTAAAATAATGAATTTGATTGACATTTGCAGTTAATTAATAAGTAATAACTATATAACACTTCGTTCTGTGAGTTTTTGAAACGATTTAAAGTATAATGTCAATTAATAGTGTCAAACCTATCAGTATGCCTTTGAATTTCTTTATTTTTCGAATATACACAGTATAATTATTAACTTAGATACTGCTGTAAAAAGGTGACTGACGTAATTTAACAATTAAAATCTTATTATTTTTTCCACAGTTGCCAATTATTTTATTAAACCTACGTGGATTTGTCTGATAATATTTATTTAGTCGGATGGACTCATCTACTTCATGGTCGAGTCGAATAAATATTATTTAGTCCTTTCCCACCAAGTCAGATCTCTGTTTCTTCTTATTCCGTTTCGTGAATTTTGTCAATTATAAGACCCTATTTTTAGAATTTTGCTAAAGTTCGACCGGGGATATCGAAGTTACGTATTTAATTGTATCTACTTCCGCTTAAGAGCTACATTAAATTGACTTTTGGATCTCGGGTGGTTTTTGACTTAAATAACTAAATAATTGTTTTTAGCTAGTACCTATATTTCCAAAAATAAAAACTATCTATAAATAAATATGATATCAGAATGATAGATTTTATAATTTTTTTAAATTGGTTTTTTATTTATCAATGAATTGAAACATCCTATAACTTTCTAGCTTTGAAAAATATTTGTTAGATCGATTGTATTAACATCATAAAAAGTTAATACTATAATTCACAAGGGAAAGGCTAAATATAATATTAACTTAATGCCATATATTTTGGAGCTGTTAATATTTAATTAAATTCGAAAATTGGAATATCATTATATGGTTATACTCAACATCATATTATATAATTATTATCTGCGTTAGGTACAGATTTTTTTTATCGTTGAATAATATTTGAATAACTATAAACGTATGTAATAATATCTCTAGATGAACTTGCATTATAAACTAAACTTGTTATGCAAATGTATTATAATAATAAATATTATAAAAATAGCCAATAAATATATAAACGAAGGTCGGTTGATATGGAATACATTTTCAAATTTATTTTATTAAAAATGTAGATATTGAAATAGATGCCACTTTATTACCTATTTTTATTTACTACCTTCAACATTTTTTGTGTATCTTTAGAAAGTTTGTAGCTTGGTACAAATGTTTTTAAAATTATTATTATGAATTAACTGTTGAACTTTAAACTAACACTAGAAGAAATTTCCAAAATAATACAATGTGAATAATATGTATAATAGCCGTTAATTTGAATTAATATTATTTTTAAGTTATCAGTGATGCTGGAAAATAATATATTTACTTATGTAGTTATGTAAAATTGGGTTGTTTTGGACCAACATTTCAACAAAAAATTGTTATTTTTGGTGTAAATATGTGATTTCGTTTAAATTTGAACTTAAAATGATTATAAAATAAAAAGGTACCTATGTAATTTCAACACTTTTCAACTGATATTGTAAAAATATATCAGGAGCCTTGTATTACATTTTTACACGTTTCGACAAACAAATAATATTGTATTCACATTTATGGAAAAAAAATTGAAAATTGAAAATGTCCGTAAACAGCCTAACCTAACCTGACCTGATCCTACGAGTCAAAATGTTTTGAAAATGTTAACAAGTATATAAACATATGGTGTAAATTTCATGTATCTGCAGTTATTTGTTTTTGAATTACAGCAAAATAAAAAACTCACTCGATTTCAAATCTAGTGAATACCTATCCAACGTTGTAAAAATGTCAACTCCAAGCGTTCATAAAAATTTAATTTGACTTTCCAGTAGAAATTTCTTTTTTTTGATAAAGGTAGACAAACTTATTAGGAATCTTATATCATTTTTTTAAATCTAAGATATAAAAAGAAAAATTTATACAAATTTTTAATTCAAAATAATTTGCTAATTTTCCTAAATTTCCTAAGTCTTACGAATTTTGTCGAAATTCTAAATTCAAACGCTCAACTTTTTTTTTAATTGCCACTAAAAACAACTTACGAGGTACCTTTTATTATATTTTCAAGTTTTTTGACCGAGTAAAATTTTTTTTATCGACATCAGTTTTAAAAAAAATAAAAAATAATTAAAAATTTTATTATGCCTATAAATAGTTTAACGTAAGTCAAAATATCTTGGGAATTTTATAATATATAGAAAATTTGGATATAAACATTCATTGAAAATGTCATGTATTTA
>PVMI01033932.1:0-13730 GCA_008528875.1 Aulacorthum solani | reverse complement strand
AGTATGTATATATAATAAAAACAATACATCAATTAACAGAAAAAAAATGATAGATTGGATAGACGTGATAGACTATATATAATAACAAATCAGCTATTAGTTATTTAGGTTAATTTTCGGTGTGATTATTATTTAGGAAATCACGTTTCAACAATTTCTTAGTACACGTCGAATATTGAGTTATCTGGTATACGCAGTACTACAGCGAAATGTTTCGATGAGACAATAGTTTTCTATGGAAATTTAGTAAAGGTTGTATCTATATAATATTATATTCTATTCGAATCCCTATTGAAATCCTCAAATGATGCATTCAATACTTCGACACTCAACAATGTAGTATTTAGCTACAATACAAAATAACACTAATTATAAATAATAATATCTACTTCCGGTTGTTATTATTTTGTTTTATAATTCGTAAAAACAAAAATATATATTTTTTCGAATCAATTAGGAAAATAATTAACTTTAACGCGACTATAGAAATGTATCAACCGTTCGGAGAATAGCTGCTCACTGTTTCAATATGTTTGGAGTTAATTAAAAAAAAATAACTCGTTGAGCGTAACTTAACTTTAATTTTTTCACTGCCCAGACTCGACAGCAATAATAATAATAATAATACTTAAAATAACAGTGTTATTATATCCGTACACGGTAAAATGTAGCGGCGTGCGAAATATAATATTTCGGGCGCACCTACATATACACATTAGTACATTACACACACACACGTGTATATATATTATTATTATATATTCGGTATACTTGCTATATTAGACCTGCAACAGCGTCCTGCAGCGGTCTTCTTTACCTTTTTTTATGGCAGCCGACGACGGTGGTCGTAAAGTGTAACAACGAGTTATTCGTAAAACGTGGTTGTTAATAATAAGGTGGAGGGGGAACTCAGAAAAAAACACGCACACGTACAATATGCATAATAATATAATATTATTATCCACACACTCACACACACACATTATACATAAACATTAATTATACCGTTTACGACGGAGTTGACATTGAATGGACCAAGCCGAAAGTCGGCCAACAAAGTGCGTATGACATGGGTGCCCACACTGCAACCGGGCTGAGGAGCTGAATATAATAATAATAATAATAATAATAATATGAATATGAATACGTAGGTAGGTCCCCACCAGCTATAATGTCCCCGAATGCATAACCTAGCTCATAAACCCTGCGTGTTTGAGAAAAATCCAACGCTCGTATATCGTAAAACCAGAATGTTTACTGTTTGTCGGTTATTTATTTTTCCCGATGACCAATAGGCTGGAATACCGACGCCTCGAAAATAAGTGTGCGCAATTTAAAACTCGCTAAACTAATAAAATAATATGCAAAAATGCCTTTGTACAATAATGTATTGTATATAGTAGTGTTACTGCGATTCAGATATAATGCGTGAATAACCCTTAAGCACCTTAGTACCAGTATTACAATGGGCAAGAGTTTGTTTATATTGTTGGTTTTTGGATTTTTTTGTTCTAACCGGCATAACGAATTACGAGACGTCAAACGTCGTAGGTATCGAAGTAATGAAGAAAAAATGGTTTAAAAACTCAAAAAAACCTACATTGATGTGAAAGACGCTGATAATTATTGCAGTTGATGCTAAATAAATTAACAATAATATTGTTATAATGTATCCGTATAACCGTGCTATTGAAAAGTACGTCAATAATAATAATAATATAACGTCGTCGTCGACGTTTCACTACGACCTATATTTTAATAATATATAATATAATACGACGGGTACTTACCTACCTACCTATATAACTAGCAGCTATATATTATAATATATTATGCGCTCTGCTCATGCGTATTGTATAGTTGCGGATTTTATTCCGTTCAACCGGTCTCATAATTATTGTATATATATATTATATCTGTATAACGGGTGCATTCCCGTGACCCGATAAACCTGACGACGAATAATCCAAATCTACATATTTATACACATGCCCCTGAATGATAAATAGAATTAAATTATTAAGACACTTTGTTTTATTCAAAGACGATCGCACAATTCAATTCTATATTGCCACAGTGAGTATATAGGTAGGTACCTAAGTGCATTTATATTCCAAGCCACGATGATGAGCTGACAACGACAATGGTTTCCGCATTTAAATAATTATTATGATGGACTTTTATTGTATACAATATATACACTATACACACACACTCACATACTCCCCCATATAGACAAAGAGTCCATATGTTATACGCTACTCGTCTTATAATATTATGTTAACACTTAGTTCGAAATGATATATTATTGTTTCCTTATGATCTTATAATCATAACATAGAACACATCATATCGATTACGTCTATTAATTGCCTAAGGGTATCTTTTTTTCTTCAAAAGCTATAATCATAAGTAGTTCATAGCGTATACGCATAATAATAGTTCACACTATACTTATTAAAGTATAAATAAGTACCATTAAATTGTGTACTTTAAGCACAGCACACAAATTCTACACAAATGTATTATGCCTACCTAACTAATATAATAATTCCCGACAAATGTGCATTGTATTACATTTTTTAAAAATATTAATTTTTTTCCCAAATGATTGTTCTTTTTTTTGTGTTACATTTAAAAAATAGATTTGCTCTGAGGAGCGTTCCGGAAATTATAATTGTTTGCTCTCAATAATGTGCATAGTTACTGATTATGTTCAAGATTTGAGAAATGCACATTGTATAATGATGTTCATTTATTAACATAATATAATATGCAATATGCATGCTATACAGAATGTGTTAAGTGTTTCATTAAAGTAAAGTATACACTGTAAACATTATTTGTATCTTACATATTGGACTTGATAAATATTTAATTATTGTACATTACTTTGATCGGTTACATTGTTAATCATTTGGAAGAAATCGTCCATAATATAACAATACTCGGCATATCTATTATAGACGGTAAGTTTTCAAAGCTATATAAAGTCTTTTCACATATTTTCTGTACAACCATTTTATGCAATCAATCACTCTTTTCTCGCTATAGAATATTAATTTGTTTAAACCATAATATGTAAAGAAATTGTGTAAATACGTTTTCAACCCAACACAATACTTTATGAATTAAATTGAGTAAATATTAATAATTTATATTATATAAGATATTAATAAGTTTTATACTTTTGAACCAACTCGGTTTGCACGGAAAATTAAAAAATAGCCTTTGAATTCATACTAAAATCTTTCTCATTGATTGATTTTTCTTTTATGTTGGTATTAATAATCATCATATAGCATTTTACACCTTTTTACACATTTTTATGCCATTTAAAACTGTAAAGATACCAATATAAAACCCTATAGTAAATGATAATTTTATTTTTTATTAAATTCAATTTTAACTTTGAATGTAATAATTAGAAATCCGATAGTTCAATAAAGCGAGCAGTACATACCTAATATTATTATATATTATCAGATGTGCAGCTGGCGTTCATTTCCATCTCTCATCTCCTTCCAGTTTCCACATAATTTAATATTGAATAACATAAAATATTCATGTTTGTTAATGATGTATCAATGTATAATATTACAATAGTATATCAATCGGTCCCAGGTATGGACGCATTTTTAATTTCGTATCCAAGTGTACCATTCAAATTCTTATTGGAGCCTGATGCAGGGCATACAACAACTACGATAATCGTGTACAATTTTGAGTTTTAAAGTGCCGCCAACATATTTATCTATATGACGTAGGTTTACCGTCGTGTATCGAAAAACCGCAAACTCAAATATCATACATGTTTGGATAGAATTAATCGCATTGTTTTTATTCATTTCAAAAGTTCTTTTCCGGTAACTATTTTATATATGTGTATAGGTAGATGAATGAAAACATCATCACACACCAGTTAATTTCCGGAGCGTTCTCAAAGCTGCCGATTGTTGTCTATATAAATAGTGGATTATAATAATCATCACACATTTAAGCTATTCTCACCTCATCAAAAAAGACCAGCAACAATGTCTTATACGCCTTATACATGCAATGAGAGTAATGAGACATTAACAATTGATCACATTCTTATAAGCTGCAACAAATACCTACACTGGATTCCTTAAGATCCTCAACAACCCTCCCACATTTCATACCAAGCACTCAAAAAATGACCGCAGTCATTTCATTTTTCCGAACTATACACTTAAGTCACAAATTATTATTATCTAAAACATGTCAATATTTGTAAATACCTACTATTTTTATATTTAATGTGTATTAGTTTATATTTCCTTCTTTAATACCTAGTTAATACAGGCTAAAAATTGCTGTTGTTAAGGCCTTAATAAATTACAAAAAAAAAAAAAACAATAGTTATAATAATAATAAAAATATGCAAAAAATCCGCTCTGTTAACGGAGCGAGTTGATCGAAGCGAGACGAGTGAGAAACACCAGAAACACCAATTACCCTTATGATATCCTGTACGTATTGTACGCAATATTGTATGGTATATTATACTTGTAATTATATAATGTGTTTGTTTAATTTTTTTTTTTTTATTATTAGATAAATAAGAAAAAAAACAATACTACAACCCAATTTAATGTCACACTCTCATAATATATTATAATATGTCTGATGATGACGATTAACTACTCAGTACTCGTACATATAATTATATTCAAACTGAATATGTACACCAATGGATTCTACGTACTGATACAATTGTTCAAAGCCGTGAATACTTTTGTGTCATATTATTAATATAGTCAGGAATTCTGTGGAAATTGAAATAGGTTTTAAAAGAAAGACTTACACAAGAATTAAAAATATTATATATTATTTGTAAATATACACACACATCTATATCTATATATTGTGTACTTATAATTTTATGGGATCCAAATATTGTGACAACTGTATAATATTAATTCAAATCTCAATATAGATAAGTATTTATTATATAACACAAATGTTAATTAAGTTGACTACAGGTTTATTTTGTTCTGTTATTATTTAAAATTATGATTTTTTACAATGCTTTATATGGCGATGAAATATGTATATAATTTACATAAATATGTGTATAATATTCGTAGATAGGAAATATAGATTCGACGTAGGTATACTGAGATAAAAAAAACTGTATAAACATCTAACATATATTTTAAAAACGAACGAAATATGCAAGAACTTCGGAAAACTTGAAAATGTATACAATTACTGAATTGCCTATATTAGTTATTAATTTATTATAATTGTTATTAAATTGTATTGATTCGAATTATGACTTTGGCTACTATCTAGGTATAAACTTCTTGACATTTATTATCATAGTAGTATATAAAACATTACTCTCGTATGGACGTATAATAGGTACAACATGCGTCTTAGTATTTCTTAACTATTTTCAAGGAAGAGTCTTCTAAGAAGACGGATGATTGATGTTCACTCAGTGGCTTAAAAGTTAGAACGAACCGTAAACGATGTTTTTTAAATCTGATATAATTGTATAGCGTTAATAAAGCAATGCGTAATAATAATAATAATTCCCAACCACGTGTATAATTATAAATTATAATAGCTGTTTACTAGTCGTTCCATGTATCGCTACGTTCAATATCGCGACGGGTGAACGCACTAAGCAAAATAATAAAAATATTTTTAACAATTATTGTACTGTAGGTACATATTCCTCTGCGAGCCAGGTCAATTTTCTTTTGATAATATTAATATCGGCCGATTTTTCTTTTCGACACGGCCCCTTGAGCATGGACATGATGTACGATATGTAGCGGGTATTGAGTACTTTAATTTAAGTTTTTCAGTAGTCATTGAACCATTGTCCAGACACCAGGATTTTATTCACACTGTATTCAAATTTAAATTTTTGGATTTATTGATTTTTTGAATTTTTTTATGGAAGCGGTAATACCTACATTTTTTTGCTTTCTAAAAGTTTTTTAAGAATTTCAATTTACCTACCTGAGCCTAATATATATATACTGACAATCGCTATAATCATGGTTCAATGATCGATTTATACAAATTACTTACATCAGCTTAAAAATGCATGGATAAATATTTTAAATTAAAAATAAGTGGGTGCCGTATTTAAAAGTAAAAACTTCAATTCCCACAATTATTAATACAAAAAAAAACATTGAAAATCGCATAATAATGTAATACATTATTAAAAAAACCAAAAAGATAATTCCGAAATGACTGAAATAAAGTGATTCAAATTCAAATTCCCTTACACTATTCGCTGATGAACATTACTGGAAAAAAAATCACTCTGTTTACTATATTATACGTATATACGTATGTATTAATAAGGTATTATAATATATACACCGTAAACGATGATAATATTATTACTATTACGAATTGTCTGCCGCTGCCAATACAGTGTTAACTGTCAAAACGACGGGACAGCGGAGGATGGCAAATAGTGTGTGTTTATTCACGGAATGTGCGGAATATTCATGAAGCGCCAATTAAGGATTGTTTTTGAAAAATTTAAATGGACGCACGACAAATTTGCCCGTAAAATAGTATACAATATAACATTATATAAATGTATAAATGTATAATAACATAATATATAATATGATCTCTCTGTCTCGTGTGTGTGTGTGTGTGTGTGTGTGTGTGTTTATCTAACCTATATATTAAATTATAATATTATAATATGTATATGTATATTGTGTTATTTCTCACACCCACTGTGCCACCGCCGTCGGACAAGCGAAAGAAAATTTAAATCCATTTAAATACGTTTATTGATACGAGTACGTATAATACGTCGAATGGTCGAAAACTCAGTCTTACGAGACACTAACGTATAAACCATGCACGTAAACATAGTAATGTTGTAATATATTATGGTAAGGCGATAAAAAAAATAAATAAAAATAACACTGTTATGGACAATATCGAAACGACAACTATTTTTTTCTTCTTCTTTTCAAACCGGCTTCTAAATAAACTAGACTCACTAAAATATAATCGATGCCGAACGTATATATAATATATACTATATTATATTAATGTACCTACCTATACCATGATATAGTCGACACGATTTTCGATAAAAATGTAAGTAAAAAAATCGTTCGATAACGCGCATAATACACACGAGTAGGCACATGAGTTCACGTGTAACTGTGATCTTTCGATGTCGAAATATTCACATGCGATCTTACAAAATTGTTCAATAAATCTAAAAACGGCAAAAAAAAAATAGGAAGAATACTATATAGGCGTTACTATAATATTATGATTGTAGTGATTTTTACGAAGGTCGGTGGCGGTTCTCGGTCTTATAATATAAATATATTAGGGTGCACTGACCTAATGTTTGTCAAACGAGTTTTGCCGATAAAGCTGTTTGAAAAAAAACACATGAGTACGAGAGTATTAGAATAATGTAATTATATTATACATTAATTGTATATAATATATTTGTATATTATCACACCCGGAATTCATAAGTCACGCGAATCACTTTACAAAAATCATGTTTGTAAATGCTTATAAAAAATATGTCAGAATTTAATGTAAGTTCCGGTAATCCATATACCTAATCATGTAATTTATTAAGTCTTAAGTGTACAACAAAAAAATTAAAAATACGAAAAACGTATGGAAAAAATGTATTCAAACATTAACATGGACAAAGTGTTTGATGTGTTTTTCAATATATCCGTAAATAAAAATATTATTAACATAGGTACAGCTGTATTATAGGTACCTTTTACCTGCAAATCTAAAATTTTTATTTATAATTAAAAGGTGTCGTTTGTGAAAAAATGTGAATCAATGAATCTGGATTTTTTTTATTGCACGATATCGTCTGAAATTCTAATTTTAATTCGTTATAATTCGTTATAACAATATCCTTTATGTAGATTTATAAAAAATAATATCTTGTTTTACTTTTTCAGTCAAATTTGATCTAAATTTAAGATTTTTGAAACATTTAATTACCTACCTATACTACAAAATACTCATATTATTATTTTTTGATTATCTTCATTATACATCATATCATAATAAATGTATTATTTTACTAAAAATACAATAATTATCATTATAGTCCTATAAGCTATATACGTTAGCCTTGGTCGAAGAATTAATTATAAAGGCATAATAATATGCAAGTGTATTGAATCTGAATTTTGCTCGACGCTCTCATAGACCATTCGCAGTGAAAAAAATTAACTAAAAAAATCGTATTTAGTATATGAAATTAAATGTATAACATAATGACCGCGAGTAGGTCAAGGACGTTACATAGAATCGATATAAAATAATGTATAATCGACCACTGCAATGTTAATATACAGATGTAGTAATAGAAATCAAACATGACTTATTATTGAATGCGTAATCTAAATCAAATGCAAAATACCTTATTTAATTATAATTTTATTTCTTTTCAAGGTAAATTGCATTATTTTTTACACTATAATATTATGTTACACAATGGTAGTTTTCAGTGATTTTAGTTAAATAAATAGGTATATACTAACATATCTAACATTACATTATATTTTCTTAAAACACATATAATTCCGAATTATAATCTTAACGGATAAATTATGTGTTTCAAAATATTGAATAACAATTTTATTTCGTTTGTATCTACAGAGTTCATATTCATATCAATTTATATATTATTGAATTATTTTAATAAAAGTTAATTAAATTAAACTTGATTTACTAAGAATTATATTTTTATGACAATAGCTTCTCTAGTAAAAAGTAAATTCTGCAATTAAATTAAGATTATTTAAATCTAAATTTGAAAAAAAAAATGCTAATACTCTCTGTTAAATGAATTACCATCAGATATTTGAAGTAAAATTAAATTTAAAGCACTTAAGCATTGTGAATTTTTATTTGATTTCACAAGAATACTTATCTTTTGATCGTAAATTGTTCCTTAGGTACTATATCAAATAAATGAAGAGTCAAATTATGTGTCACTTTTATGTTATATATCACGTATGCTCTATACACTAGATATCTACATCGAACATCCTTTTTATTATTTCTAGTCACGATTCACGAACAGTGCCGTAATTCAAATTTCCCATAATTTGTAGTTATATTTTTTCCCATTTTGTTCGAATACTACTGTGAAAATAGTGTTTAAGTCAAAGACATAAAGTTTAATTTGCTATTTATTCTTGTCGTCTTATTTTTATGCTCTTAGAAAATCACCAAGGCATAAAATTTAAATACGAATTCCACTGATAAAGAAATTGTAAACTACTTCCATATTGCTTATAAAAAATAAACAATTTAAAAACTTAATATACTTTCTGTCTGTATTCCAAGTATTCCGATTGATCTATAAACACAAATTAAATTGTTGCATAACAGTTATAATATGTTAGGTACTACAGTCTGTTATTATAAATCGTTCTAATTAAAAAAAAAAAACACAAAATTAATGTTCCAGCTGTGTTCCAGCATGTCTTAAGTTTAGCTTAAAAGAAATTGATAATCATTAAATAGGATATAAGTTAATATCTTTATATTGTTAATTTATGATGATTATATAAAGAAAAAAAAATGTATGGTAAAATATAAAGATGTTAAATTCTAATTTCTAGGTAGTTTATTGGTTTTGCAATGATCTATTGAAGTGTGTTTTTTATTTGTACACTTTTTCATTTTTTCTTATCGCAGAAAATATGTTCCAATCTAAAAACTTAACTTAAAGATTGTTTTTGGTACAATTTTGATCTATTAGCACTTTGATGATCAAAATGTCTATTATTTTTTCACAAATAATCTTTGTTTAAAGATTTAAAATATTAGATTTTTCTCTATTTTTAGAATAAAAAGCTTAAAAACCCAATACAAAGTTGATAAGCACCTCATAAGTTGATCTTATATATTATCTTAAATTACTTTCATAATTTACTTTTAGTACACATTATGTTAAAAGGGACTTACTCGTTAGATAAATATCAATTTAAAGTATAAAAATACAATGTATATAGTCATTTCTTTTTTTATAAGCTTTAAAAGCTTTTTTGAAGCGCAAATGTTGACAAAACTAATTATTTCACATATTATTATTGCAATGAAATTTTCAAAATATTTAGACTAGATAATATCTTAGAATAATTTTAAGCTAAAAAAAACCTATTTACGGTACGTCGGCATTTACTTCTAATTTAATAACAATACTTATATATATATATATGTAGTATGATAAAATTATATAATTAATAATATATATGGTATTGTCTTGTCAAAATAATTATAGTAATATTATAAAAATATACTTTGAAACAGAGGTTGACACATCCCCTATGCTCATGAATAGTTTTTCGGATACAGGTATAATTATTTATGATTGAATTTTAATTTAACGCATCCATGGTTTATTTCTACAATAATCAACCGAATAAAGCAGACTATCGAGGTCACTAGTTTTTTTTTATTTTAAAACCCATTTACAAAGTCAGGGATAGAGTTGTCCCCCTCTGCCGGACTCTCTGACCTTTGACGAGAGTGCTATTCATAATTTCTGGAATCCAGTAAGTACCTACACTAGAGTGCGGGTCACAGATCTCTGCAGCACTGGGTAGGCAGCTGCCAACCTCGTCGCACTCGTAAATACGCACCAATGTCGTATACAACAGAAGTATTCGGACAAGTCATATAAACATTAAATAGGTACCTACCTATTTAAATGACCAGTTAAAAGTATTGTATACGAGACTGTTGGGCACATGTGCGTATAATGACGACGAAAACAGTATAATAATATTATACCATCGAATAATTATTTATAATGCTTTTGATACAGGTACACCGCCAGCAACACAGATAACCAGTGCGCCCGTAAATGCTTATATTGTTTGCCCTCCGTCGACATTGTCACTGAGAGCGGACTTTGACAGTCGGATTCGGACGCCAAGTCTGACCTAGACAACGGCGTAGGTACTTATAATAATATCATTATAATATTATGTATACGATCGAGCTGAAATCAGTACCTGTAATGAACATATTATATTTATATGATATAGCATCAAAAGTGATTTTTTTAATCAGTTTTATCACTGAACGCAGTCGTTTTATCGGTGAATGTACCGATGTTAAGTATACATGTGTTACATGACAACATTGAAGAACAACACTCAATTATTTATGAAAAAAAAAATTTGTTTACAAATGCACACAAGAGTACAGGCACGGAGTAAATAACTGTTTGCTTATAGTATCTAGTATTTAAGTACGACTTTATGTATATTTCATAACCATTCTGTAAATACATGTATAAAATATTTATTATGGTTTATGTAACCTTAGTTATACCTATTGAACATTGGCTATTACTAAGTAGTTAGTAGTAATAGTACCTAATCCGCGATCTTTTTTTCTATTTATCGGCGCGGACAAATTTTATGTAGGTATATGCCTGACTTCTATAATTATTTTGAACGTTTACTTTTTTTCCGAAGATAATTACTCCGGACTTTGAAAATATATTCATTGAAATTTTGACATTTCAGCTGTAGCATAAATAGCTGAACATAAATTTTCTGCAGTCCCATTGGACGACAAACAGCTGACCAAGTGACAATTGTAAAGATAATAATATATTATGATGAGATGTTTTTCATAAACAATTAATATTTTGGGATGGACATAGAATTTATATAATAGTATATTGTCGATAGGACCAAATTCGATTGTACATAATTTATTATAACGACCATCGGGAATTGGACTTTGGGATTTTTTATGTCAATTTAATTTGATCTTTATTTAAATTAATAAATTAGAACTATAATATTATAAAATAATATAAATATTGTTGTTGAAAAAAAATTCAAGTAGTTGATTAATGTGAGGCAATTTGTATCAAGCATTGTTGTACTTATTAAAAAAAAATCATTGCCAACTACTAACCACTAGCTCTGTATACTCTTATCAATATAAGAGGTAGGTATATGATCTGTGGATAAAAACCCATCCACGGACGACAATACATGATAGTCCAGATACCAAGGATCTGTAATGTTACAGTGGATTTAACGGAAAGTATCATACTTATCTCAATATTGGCCGATATTATGACCTTTGGTGTACGAACTTAAATAAATCGTTCCAATTCTGAAATCTTAAGTTGGTCTCAAATGTCATATTTTCTATTGTGGACGACCATATTAAACTTTACTTTCTTTATTATATTATGTTTTTACAATACATGATCTAAAATCATTATAGGATAACAGCACATCGTGCTTTTACTGAAAACTTAATTCTATAATTTTTAATTAATTAATAAAACTTCAAAACACTCATTGACTAATCAAACACTCTTCTAATTTCTGATTATAAATGCACAACTAACGGATATCCAGCTGATAATTATGATTTTCTATTAGATCATTATTATTATTGTTTTCTCAATCGGCAAATCATATATTTATGCAGGTATTTGTGCGCCTCTCAGTATGTTATTATATAGGTGGGCTTGTATTGTTTATATATTTGGAAATTAATGTTGAGTTTGTAAACTCAATAAAACTATTTTGGAGTTAATCTCACACGTTTTTAAATGGAAATTAATTTAATTTATGTGGTTTCGTTCTTAAGTTTTATTTTTGCACAGGGAACAAGTCCGAGCCCGGAAACGTGTTCAGTGTGATGATGTACTACAATATTATATTAACGTGACATTGTCCACGTGAAGTGTGCGTATTAAACGCACACTATACGCTATATTCTATTATATCCTCAGAGTATATTATCATACTACAAAAGCATTGAACTCATAATGTCGTATGCGATTATTATTCAACCGAATCGATCTATAGCCGCAGCCCACGGACTATCATATAATATATTATTATTATAATATGTGACGTGTTCGCNNTTCGCCGCCGCTGGATTCGGACCGATTTTGAAAACGGCTTGCGCCCATTGGCAGTGAGCATATTAAATAATATAATAATATATAAAAACATTATGTACGGTCGGTCGACAATGTCTTCGGCTTTCCCCTGTACATACACCGCGAACAATATAATATTATTATATGATATTATTACTATTCTCCACGTTCACCTGGACGCAATAAACCGTGAACAACCGTGGTTTGAGCATTTTTAAATGCGCGCGGTTTCACGATTCCTGAGCAGCCCTATACTTTGGTACGAGATGGTAAAAATAACAATATTAAACATGCTACGCGTCACGTCGGTGGGATCGTCGAGTCGTCTTCGCCGCAATAAAAGTGGTCGGCGTTACAAATAATTTTAATGCTATTATTATTTTGTTTCCCTTCCCCCCTCCAACGCAAAAGGTCATAAACAGCTCTCTCTCTCTCTTTTTCTTTTACTAGCCGATTCGGGATATTCTTCGGTTAGTGCTATAATTTTCTCTATAACATTGTCATGTTCGGCGATCGGAAGCAATACTATTACAATATGTATGCATATACATCCTTGATGTACCTTCATCGATACAATAATATTATGCTAGACATACAAGCATACCTATAGTAAGTACATATTATGATAATATAGGTAGGCATATACTCGAAAATCTCATCCACGCGTATACCTAGGTAACTACAGCGAGTCGACCGGATCAACAATAAATTATTGTAGTCGTGTGTGTCCGTTGCAACAACGATGACATAATAATTTAATTCAATGCAAGGTTATTATATATTTATA
>PVMI01033903.1:0-10066 GCA_008528875.1 Aulacorthum solani | reverse complement strand
ATAGAAAATCGAAGCATTTTCACTTCCACAAAAAAGTAAAACACAACTTGTGATTTTGAATTGAAATATCTGCTCATTTATTACTGTAGTCATATTATATAGGTAGACATGTAATATATTTTCAAAAGTCGTGGGTGTATTTCAGACCGACGATTTGATCTCGGCTGTATAGTTCATATGTACAATATATACAACAACGCAAGTATTTTTAGGTATTATAGACAAACTGAAAAACATTTTTCACGTCGAAAGGAAAAAAAAGTTTTTCAGATAAAAATATATATTAGTGTTTTAGAATAGAAAAACCATCAATTGAAACAGCTAGGAAGTTTATGGGCTAACTTGAATCGTCTTAAACAACAAATCCGATTTGAATGAATTCGATATTTATCGGTTTTGTTTATGTCGGTGTGTACATAATGTATATATATATATATATAATATACATTGTATATGTATTATGTATATAATAATAGGACTCCGTTACGTCGCCGCCCGGAAAAAAGTCAACAAATAATCGCGGTCGCTTAGGTAACTTTTGATTATAGGTAGGTAATACGGTCGGAACGACCCGGATGGCAATGCTTCTCATCGATATAGGCTATCTACACGGAAACAAAACAGCGGACCGAAATGTAAAAGAGTTTTCTAGATGTTAAAATACCAACAATATATATTATTATAATAATATCATGTACATAATCCCCCGTGGTGTAACGCGGTATATATTATTATGGTAGTTGTGAATCGGACGCGTGAATGATTGTTACGACGATGTGTGCTGATAGTTTTACAAAGCAAAGTCGTAAATAATCATGTCGAACCCTCCGATTTTCCGATCACGTGGGTACCTAATATTGTACACATACGTACTGTATTGTTCTTTAAAGTATGTCACACGTGGTACTTGTCGGTGGTACGACTATGTCATAATGACTTTTGATCAAAAATCTTGATGTTGTACTCCCTAGACATAAAATATGCGTAAATCGCGATGACGAAAACGACTATAGCAGGTACCTACACCTATTACAAACGACAATATTTGTGTATTATTAAAACATTATAAGCTGCAAATGGTTTCTCGAACGGTTTTCACCTCGAAGGAGATTTATATATTTTGCCCCCTTATCAAAAATGAACAACGCTAACGTATCTGATGACATTATATAATTATGTGTATAGTTATAATTGGCTGTTGCAACTATCTGCATATTAAATATTGCAATACTCACATGTCACGGTAAAAGTTTGGACGTTACGATGACTCGTTCGGAGGGCTGGCTTTGATTTGGCGGGCGCGTCGCGGCGTCCACGTGGTGGGCGCGCAAACTTCTCCCGGAGGCGGCCGGCCCGAGGGGAAGGGGGTGTACACCCGAATAAACGCGTACGGAAAACCGCGAATAGACAAAACGAAAACAATGTCGCGAGCGGCGTGTGAGATCGGCGGTGTCGCAATAAAAATATCGTAACGACAATATTATTGAATTGTTGTTGCGATTGTTGTAATTATTATTTTTACTAATTTTTTTATTATTATTATTATAAATAATATAATAATATTATAAAACAATGATTGTTGTTATCGCGTACGTGCACGCCGGGAAAACGCGCGGTATACTGCGCGCGGTGTGCGTCGTCGGTGGCGCCGGTGTCGGATATGTGTGTCGCTCTGCCGGCCGACCGGTCGGTCGTGTCCGCTCTCCGTCGCGGGGGGCGCAGTGTGTCGTGGTAGTGTAACGGGTGACGACGGCGGTGGAGGTGCGCGCGCGGCCGCCCGCGCGGACGGGAAACTCGCACGCGCTCTGAGCCGACGGGGGTGTGCACCCCCCAACCGTGAGCGACGGCCGGTCGCGACGACCGCGGTGCGGCGGGGCGGATGTCGTACACCACACGTCGACGACGTCTCTGGGCCGTCCGCGGAGAGTTTGAAAAACGCACCCTCCCCGACGACCCACTCCCGCCCACCGCCACGCCGCCGTCGGCTCACCCGAGTGTGGTTTTCCCGGAACGGAGACGACCAAACCTCTACGTACATATATGTATATATAACCCTCTCGATCCTTCGCCCTCCCCGCCACCCACGACACCGGTTGTCGCGAGCGACCCACCGCTGGTTTTCCCGGAAAGTCGGCCACCACGACGACGGATTACCCTTTTCCCGCGACAGTAATATATATTATTATCGTTGTTGTACGAATATTATGACGACCGCGCATGGCATTTATTAGGTATTATTACATCAAACTATGTTTATAAATAAATAAATATGAACATCATGACATGTATGGATGTATAATGGGTAGGTTACATNNTGTCCTTTAAGTCTTTGGTGATAATTCTGGTTTCACACTCGCCGAAACGATATTAAGTGTTTTCTTATTTCCTAACCCGCAAAGAGAGCAACGTTTTCACAACATGACATGATTTTCTCCCGATTGAAACATTATTTTAGATAATTCCAAACATATTTCACTCACGATATTTCATCGGTTGAAATACGAACGCTGATAAATATACAAAAACAATAATTCATTTGTTCAATAATTATTTGGCAAATCGACAATATGCAAGACGACATTCATACTATTTGAATGCTTAATTGAATTATCAAAAATGTATTAATAGAGTTTCAGAAAACAGTTTAATTCAAATGGCCAGATAGGTATTATATTGGTGATTTATATTACTTTATTATTATTAATTAAGATATTGAAGAATTATCAAGTGTTGAATGGAAACCTCTTTTTTACTAGCCATTTATTTCTTGTGTCCTTTACTTTTATATTTTTATTTAGGTATGTGTTACTTTTTGTACTAATTGTACACAGACCATCGATAATTGATTTTTTGATAATTAAAAATGTACATACATATTATTTTTTAGATACATATTATATACATATATATATAATGCATAATAATTATGTATACTATGCAATATAATGTTACAGTTCTTACTGTTTATTATTTATGTAGAGAATTCTCCAGAAACAAATTTGGGATTTAGACACCCCGGCTTAATTCAATCCCACCCTTAGGCATACTGTTCTCAATTGCTCAAAACAAATAACATTTATCTAATTTTTCTCATTTTACACATACTTTAACATAATTATCCAATAAAGCAGACTGATTTAAGTCAGAAAATTAAACGCATGTAATGCTGTGCATCATAACCATAATTATTCACTTTCGACTATATATTGTATCTACTACTTTTACAATTTTATGATAATCAAATTCATTTAAAAAAATTATTTGACGAGTTCATATGTTATATTTAAATACTATAATTTAAGTGACTTAACTCGTTATAATATCATCATATTCCAATAAATTCCCGTGTGATCTAACTATGATTATATTATTATTGGCATGCTAATAGCAACTGAAACTTTTTTTTTCGGAAAACTTTAATGAATGACAATTTTTGTGTATAATATACCGAACGTATAAATTAAAATTTATTCTAAAACTTTTAAGTCTTATTTGAAACGGTTGACTCGCCACTTTCAAGGATTTTCGCAATTAGAAATACCACCCTACAACTTGGTCAAAGTATAGTTGACATTTTTCTCTAAATTTAAATTAAAAATGATCCAAACATTTAAAAACTACATATTTTGATCTAACCATAACATTATATAATAATTTTACATGCGCTTATTTCACCACCAAATGAGATGCAGTACTGTTTCCCCACAAAACGCGTTATCAAAGTCAATTATTTAATTTAAATAAGTATAGTAAAGATCTAAGCCCTAATGTATGCGTAGGCGGTAAGTGTTTGGTATAAGCTACGCACGACCGTATTGATACTATGCTTGTTTTACAAACACTTACAATTTCTAACATTTTATTCCAAATCTGAATACAAGTCAGAGTTTAAAAAAAAAAACTTGAAAACATTCATATTTCAGACGAAATACAGGCAAACACTTTTGAAATATAATCAATGATTCAATTTTTTTTTTTTTTAACAAAGAACCAAAAAAGTAAAATGTAAAATATGGCTTCTACAAACATGGTATACCCATCATATTATATAAATCATAATGAGTTGAAAAATATCACAATATCTGCAGTTTGTGGTGTCTGAATAATTATTATTTAAATATTCTTTAAGTTAAACTGAAATCATTAATTATTTATTTAGTTTACAAAATAAATAATTTATGGCAATCCATTGTAAATTCAGTTACATGTTATCTTCCGGTAAATTAATGTGGTATTCAATAATTATGATTCAAGTGATTTGAACACAAATTTCTGGTTAAAATATTTGGTTGAAGATTTGTCATTTTTAGAATATTGATATGTGGGTTCAACAATTTTTTTTTCAATTTTTTTTTATAATACATTTTTTAGTCCACTAATGAAGTGTTATTATTGATCGATATGTATCCCTCAATTTTGCTTATTGTAAATATTTTTCTTACAGATTGTTCACATTAAATAAATAATGTCAAAAAAAAAAAATTTATTACATTTAAACTTTTTTTATTCTATTAGTATCTTAACTATCTCATTAATTAATGGATAAATTTTGCGAAACTTATTAGTTATTTGTTATACATTAGTTATCCATATGTTCACTTTACATGCCATAATATTAGGTTTTAGTGGTTCGTAGCAATATTAATTATTCGAACAGTTATTACTTTTTTAAATATATTCACTAGAATATTTATTCAATCAAAAACTGTGATAATCAACTTAATTAAAAATAAAAAAATAAAAAATGTGAAAAATTATGTTAAAATGAATCCTATGACATCATGTTAAAATTTAAAAAATCTGTGTAACTATTTAATTTGATTGATAAAATACAACGTATTTCACATTTTCTTTGCGTTTAAACTTTAAATATTCCATACACCGTCAGGGCCGGTGGGTTTTAGTACAAAAGCATGTCTTCCAGGAAAAACTATCACGCCCTATAGAATAGTCAGATTTCGTTAATTATATTATTTAGAAAAAGAGAACATTTTGCAGGTCTGATCAAAACCCAATTTTAATAATTATAACTATAGAATTTCAAATATGCTTTTGAAAAAAGCACAATATTCGTTATTTTTCAAACGTATTTTTCTAGCACTATTTAAAGTAAACTAAAATTTGGGCTTTGTTAAGACATAAAAAAGTTCTCATCTTTTAGATATAAAAAAAATTATTAAAATCTTACATATCAACTAGGCATGAGAGTTTTTCCAGTCATTTTTGATGATATAATACACCTATCAAACCCCCTCCCTCTGAATAAGTATCGGGTAGTAGATTAGTAGAAAACTGATGTAATTAAAGTTGAAACTAAAATATAAAATACGATTTTAAAATTTGATATAATTGAGGAAAATGGTAAAAATTGACACTGCGGACAGCCTTAATATAAATAAATTCAAGAAAAGATTGTTACTGACCTCGAGATAGATGAAAAATGTTACCTTTTATTAAATCATTTAAATTTGGTTATAATTTTTTTCATAATTTCAAAACTCTAATGTTAACTATAATCTTACAAAATTATACTCTCATTTTGAATAATAGGAAGCATAACTTCTGATAGTAAATGAAAAAGACATTTTTTTGAAAGAAATTAAACTAATCACATCGTGCAAAAAAATTTCAATTTCTCTGCGTGCTGAAGTGAATAATCAAGCGCAAATTGTGTAATCCTAATCAATAATTCATATTCATGTTAATAATGGTGTATGTTTAGGAAAATCACAATTTTTAAGTATCCACTAATTGATCAAAATGTCATATTTTCACCCGTATTAAAACGCAAACGACTTTATCAAACTTTTCAATACTCGTTTTACACAAAAATATTTTTTCGAACATATTTTCATAGGTACCTAGTTATACTTAATTATAGCAACGCAAAAGTAAAATCTGCGATCAGATTGATTAGAATCTAAAATTAAAAGATGTATCTGTTAATTATATTGTATTGAACAACAACAGAAAATGAAATACCTTGTCCTGTTATTGTAAATGTAATTGAATTGATTTCAAACAAATACTTAATCTTTCATTTTTCATTTATAAGAAATGTCCTAACTTGGTTTATACATTTATATTATTTTTGTTTTTATTTCAATAACAAGAGAAATAAAACATAAGAGACCGGGCTTTATTTTTTTTTTTTATACATGACAATATTTTTACTTATGCTCTAAAAATAATCTATTTAAATAACCTTTTATCTTTTAATGACTACAGTTAAATATTTTTATTTTACATTGTGTTTTATATATCAGCATTTAACGAAAATAAGTCGAAGGAACAAGTACAGTTTTTAAGGTACGAAAAATTATAATGATGTTTAATTAAAAAATGTATTACAAACTACATTTTATTTTAATAGCAAATTTGTTTTATATAAGTAAAAATATGTTTTGTTTAAAAAGTTGTTTCAGAGGGAATATAAAAATGTATTTTAAGTCACTTTAAACACTGTTGATTAAATCAGTATGTCTTTTTTATTTTTGAACTTATAGTACAATTAATAAAACGTATAATTAAATAACTTTATAAAACATATATTACAATGCATTTCTCATCAAAATTATGTAATTTTATTATGTTACCACTTAAATACTTGATGATTGCCTTATGACTTAATAAAGTATGTTTTCATTACTTTAAGTTTATCAAAATTTATGTTTGTTGTGTGGGAAAATATAATATGCCTATTTAATAAAACATTACTTTAAAATTGAATAGGTACTTTCCCAGTTGCAGATACAAACGATAAGTGGATATTATGTGTAGAATGTAAATTATTATGTTTATTAAGTGTGTTTACATTAAATATGGATTACGTTTTATATTATATCAGGGTTATTATTGTTTTGTAAATCACAGTGTGATTTGCCGACAATGCTCACCGCGATGTTTCCATTTCATAATTTATTTATTAAAATTCTGATAACTGGAACCAACTTTTAAGTATGTCTACTTAAGCATCATAATATTTTCAAAGTTTTAAATAATTTTTATGCAAATTAGAGTGTTCTACTTATTTTCTATAAAATGTTAATCAGATGACCTATATTTTTTTAATTTTGATTTACCTAAATCCCAATTCAAATGATTAATTTTCTAATTATTGGTAATAGGTCAAGGATAAAATGGGATGCTTAGTCAATGATCAAATATATACTAATATAGATTTTATAGTTTATTTTTTATCAAACTTGAAGCAAATAAAATTGCTTACAATATAATAGAAAATTTACATGTTCGTAACTATCGTTTGACAAAAATCTACTACGTTCGTAAATAATTCATTATGACTATATGTATCCTTAGATTCGTTATTCACTTATAATATTTCGATTTATATATTACAATATTATAATATTTTCGTTTGTTAAAACGTAACACTATAATATTATCATACACGATTTTTAAGAACTTTTACGTTCAATAGAATGAAATTACAAACTTGGTGGAAACTTATATAGGTATTAATACGATAGTAGTTATTTTATAACAAATTATATTTACATAATTTGTACAAAATACAATAAACATATTATGGTATCTTCTAGATGCGTTTACCGATTGCGGGCTGAACGATTTTCGCGTCCCTCGACATCACGATTTCTCCGATATCATAAGCCGTGTTTCCTAGAAAGCCGTTCGGTTTTGCTTTTTCGCAAAAATTAAAACCGTTAAGTGTTTTAGAAGTGTCTGAGGGAAAAAAATAACAATAAATAAATAACTCCGCTGCATTGTACTCGCTGCAGCAGCAACGTCGGGCTTAACTCTCCTCCCCCGCTCGCACGGTCAGCCACCACTATATAGCCTGAACCCCCGAACACCGTCGAACACCCTTAATAAATTGTTTACGAGCTGGTGGCCATTGTAATAATTTTTTTTTTCCCCGCTGTCGTCTCTGGAGGTTTAATTATGTGGCGGACTCTGTGTTTGTATGCGCCGCCGTCCAGCCGCCGCCACTGCCGCAACGAAACAGTTCGCCAGCGGCGGCTGCGATGAAAAGCTCGCACGGCGACGGTACAGATTACACGGGGATCGATCTCGACGGCATAAAACTGCGACAAGAAGGCACCGACCACAATTATTACTACGACCCTCCGTGTCGTGTCCGAGTAACCAGTGCAGGCCACAGGGGGCGTGTGCAGGCGAGGAGTTAGGTTTTTCTATTGTAACTATTATATTATTATTTACACACGTCCTATTGTCTATATTATTATTATTATTATTATTATTATTATTACTATGCTATCTTTATTATTTCTACTATTACATTTTATTATTATTTTTATTATTATTATTATGGTACATATACGCGCCGAATACTATTTCTCCGAAAACCTTGTAATTTTATTTAACTCGGTTTCGTATATAAAGTCATTGCGTTATATATAACACGTCTGGAGTTGAAATAACGATTTTTTTTTTTTATTCGTCGATGATTAGTTAGGTTGCGTGATATGATTGTATGTGGTTTTAAGTATAATCAATCTTTTCGAAATAACTAATAAGTATTTTGTAACGTCCAGGTTATGCCAATTCAGAAAGAAGTAATAATCAATGCTATTCCTGAATTATTGTGAAGAATGGGAGCCATTTTAGGTGAGAGTGCTTCTCTATAAGTCCTGACAAAAATAAAAGGTTTGTGTTAATAGGTATATTTTATATATTTTAAGAAAATATATATTATTCACTTAAATTGGACTGGTAATATAATAAAATAATAAATTTGATACAGTAAGCTTTGAGTAGGCTATATACCATAGTATCAACGGAAATGGTGTGATACGAAAATAATAAGTAAATACCTATATATTCTATTTAATCTCAAAACAAGTGAAACTATTATTTACATAAAAATTATGAGAATTCGTGCAAATAATTTTAATTTTCAAACAATTAAATGTTGAATAATATATTCTAAAATCATAAATGTTTTTAAATTTGAAAGAACAACGATGGTACATAATCAAAACAATACATTTAAAATAATTTCACAGTATCTTATTTATAATTGTTTTAAAATAGAACTAAACTTGAGTTAGAACTAAGGTACATTTTCAAACGCATTTTATTTGTTTAGTAACACCACAAGTATCAGAAAAATTAAAAATCTATGAACGTTGAAGACACATCTAAAATCGAGCTCTGATCACACGGCAACAAGTGTAGGCAATATTCACACATGCAGGTGAGTTTTTACAATAACTGTTGAAATGATTTAATTTTTAAATTTTTATTTAAAACTATAGTTTCATACAGTAGTCAGATAGTTTCTAGAACAAAAATCGTATTTTGTTTCAATGATAACTATTTACTAAATTGAATTTAATTTTGTTAGTTATATTAGGTTTGTCATAAGGTAATTTTTAAGTAGTAATTTAATTGGCTATTACAACACTTCGGTACGTTAGAGGTAGGTATATATTTAGTTAACTGTAAATTGTTTTTGTATTGTTCAATACAATACAATTACATACATTACGTAGAATCAGACTATTACTACGTTATATTTAATTATGTATAGTTTATAAGATCAAGAATCAAAATTAGATTATAAAAATAATAATTTGAAAGCAAACAATGATTGAGCATTGTTTATTAGTCTATTATTTAGGTATTATTGTTTTAATGAAATTCGTGAGATGCCATCTGCTTCTTCATTCGGTCCTTAACATTTCTGTCAACATTTTCAGTGACAAAGTAAAGTATCACTTCCGATTTTCATAAAGCAGATGTATTCTTGTGTACAAATATAAACCTGTATTATATATAGAATAAATATATATATGTACATCATTTTAACATTGTGAATTCGTTCAAAAGCCAAGTTATTTATATTTTATAAAACAGAGATTTGACAGTTATCTCAGGAAAAATATTCACTTCTATCCGATAAAAAATAAAGCGATGTCACATCTTACTACTTTTCAAATGCTTTGTGTGTAGAAGAATGCACATGCTGTAAGTCTGAGCACACTGATATTCTATATAAATCATATAATATATAAACTAGTGATGGGGGTGAAAATGCATCAAATATTAATACTATATTTTT
>PVMI01033899.1:0-13877 GCA_008528875.1 Aulacorthum solani | reverse complement strand
AAAAAAAAAAAAAAAATACGTAACAATATTCTGCGTTTCCCGGCCCCGACGACGACTTTCACGTTGCACGCAGCGGTCAAATGTCAACGACCCCACCGTCGTCGCTGCCGAACGATTTTCTGCGTTACTATTTTTTTTTCGTCTTCGGATTGTTGTTTTCCGCCTTTTCGCGTAACAAAACTATAATAATGATAGCAATACAGTCGGCCGCGTAACGCACGTGACGGTCGTGGTTTTCCGGGGGAAGGGGAAGGGAAGCGCATTGACTGATGAGATTTCCATCGGTTGTTATCCTTTTCGGATGTCTCGGGAGCGAAAAAAAACATAAATCTGTGCATAATAAACCTATCTAACTGTAACGGACGCGCGGCGTCGTCGTCGGAGGGGAAAGTCCCGTTGTTTGCGCGTGTAAAGCGTAGCGAAAGGGAACTAGAAAAGAAACACGAATCGAAAACACGCGTTCACGCCATAATTATTGTATCCGTTGGCTACAGTGTGACCGCCGTGTCGTCTTACATTCCGCCGTCGTACGTAGCAGTACACATTGTACATACGTAAATACGTTGTACGCTCAAAACGTTCGTACCACAGAACTGTGTAAATAGGAGTGTATCAGTTACTTTCTAATTGCGCGGTCCGACGCCGAGGGCCGCGTTCGCAAGTAACGGATACCGTTTCATAACAACAACAACAACAGCAATATAATAACAAAGATACACGACTTCGTCTCCTCTCGAAACTTTGGTCTTTGGTGTTTTCGGGGTTATTAACGTGTATCGCGTTTTTTTTTTTACATTTCAACTGCTGCGCACAAGCTGCCATACTACGGCTGTTGTAGTACAATAATAATAATATATTATGAGTTGCACACACACATACACCACCACCACCACCCCGGGGTTATCGAGCCACGACCGCGCGTATACTGCACAATAATATTGTAAATTATACAGAGCGAGTGTGGCGCGCACGAGTTTGGCGTTTTCTCGCGCGCGTTGTGTACGCGTCCCGGATCAATTTTTATTGTCGCGCGGCGGCGAACGGGCGACGGTAGTTGTGACGGCAGCGGTGGCGGNNGGCGGTGTCTCTGAAAGGAGGCGGCGGTGGTGGTGGTGGTTGTGGCGGCAACGTCTACGGCGGCGGTGTTGGAGGTGCCGGTGGGGGTTTGGTGTCGGCGACGGTGGCCGAGGGAGTGAAGATTGGCCGAACGGAATAGGTGAACCGGATCGGCGGCGATTGGCCGACACTAGAACGATGCCCTCTCGCGCACCGCACGGTCGTGCCACTGTTGTTTTCGGCGTCGTTCGCGTTTTCGTTCGCCCGTCGTTGTGTTTTCGTTCGTACCGCACCAAAACGCGAACACTCTTCGCCACCCCACGATTATAATAAAGTCATTATAATATTGTTATTATTTTTGTTCAACGAAAATCAACAAAAATTGCGCATAATTCGTTTTAAATATATAAAAATATTAACTATTAAGTACCTAATAATGATAATCCACACATTGTTACAAAATTGTTAGTGTTAAGTGAATAATCTCTAATATAAACGCGTCTGTGTTAATAGTGTAAGTTTGACAAATATCTTAAACTCTGTGGAATATTGGATATATCATTCTGAAGGTAAATTATTATTTAATATTGTTTTATTTTCCTCTCTCTCATGTTAGGAAACCACATTTTTCTCAATATTGTATTTTCTACGAAGGCTAGGTTTAAATGATACCAAAATGTGGTGTAAAATTTGTAAAAAGTAACTTTAATAAATTGTTAACAACTATCTTTTCCTTTTTAATTACATTTTGGTCTTGGAAATAACTGACCAATTTTTTTCTTAAACTTTCTTGCTGTGGCTCGTGATTTAATTTGTTCACATCTTAATGTTTTCCCAGTAACAGCAAGTACAAGGATTTTTCCAAAACACTTTGGAATAATATTGTATAAATATCGACCCCACGGATCGATTTTTATTATTTTACGAGCAAAGAAATTTTGCAGTGATGACGTTGTTTTATTGCGAATTTCCCGTAAAGACGCCGTTATGTTGGCACCACTGTGTTCGGACTTGATATTTTTGATAATGTCGAGCGCCAGTGCGCCTCAGATTAGTCGCTACTCGGCACTTTGGCACTCGTTTAGAAATTAAATTAATGGATAACTTTATTATGTCATGCATTGAATTGCTAGTTTGTGACATTCATATTTCATGTTTATTTTTATCTTTTTTTGCCATTTTTGATTGACTTTTATCCTACTTTTTTGTTCTGATCCCTGTTCCAAGGAAATTAACTGTCTGAAGGTATTAGTCACTCAAAAGGGGGAATGTACAATTAATAATATAAACCTCAATATAAATTACCTATTTTGTATTTTTTCAAATACGATATAGTTTTTTAATATTGATTGTTTGTTTGGTGAAGGACTAGTAATTAATTAACTCACAGATTTTCGTTCCAATACATTTGCTTTTCTACTTCAATAAAATTATGGTTTAATGAAACTTTTTGTTGAATTTGTTTCAATGTATGTTTGTGTTAAAATTTATTTATAATATTTTTTTTTATTATTAATTATTATGATATAGGTACTGTTTGAATTATAATTTTGATAGGTATTTGTGTATTTAGATACACATCAAACTATAAGTCTCAATTTCTGAAATAGCATAACTCACTTCATCATTCTTAACATTAATAAGAAGGTAATTTTAAATTAATTTTTTAAAATAAGTACCCAAATGTAAATAAAAACTTGTTCATTTTTTGGATTATTGTTACCTAACAATCTTGTTACCAATGTAATAATATTATAATTATTTAGTGTGATGATGTGAAATATATTTAATGATTAATCATGATCATATTTTGAACTCTCTCACTGAACTTAAAATATTCTTTTAAATAATTTACATTTTGAATAATTTAAGGGTCATGAATCAAATAACTTATAAAACTTAATGTACATACAAATTAGTAAAATATAAAAAGTTTATATTTGTTTTTGTCCAAATATAATTGCTAATTAATGATGAGAAATATGTAAAATGATTAATTGTGATCATAATTTTGAACTCTCTCACTGATTTGTCGAGGTAAATTAATTATCATCTGATTTTTTGTTTTATTGATACTTATATTAAAATTGTATATAATATTGTATGATGAGAAATATATATTAAATGATAAATAAATTATGAATATAATTTTGAACTCTCTCACTGAACCTTAAATATTATTTTAAATAATTAAAGGGTCATTAATCAAATAACTATTAAAACTTAAGGTACATACAAATCAGTAAAATATAAAAGTTTATATTTGTTTGTGTCCAAATATAATTGCTAATTAATGATGAGAAATATATTAAATGATTAATTGTGATCATAATTTTGAACTCTCTCACTGAACCTTAAATATTATTTTAAAAACCTAGTTAAAACTTTGAATAATTTATTTAATCATATTTATGGACTATGGGACTTAGAATAGTTATTATCGCTAGATCACTAATACAACATTCACAAATCAGTTAAAAAATTCAAAAGTTTATATTTGTATGTGTCCAAATACAATTATTAATTTAGGTATGATGAGAAATATATTAAATGATTAATTGTGATCATAGTTTTGAACTCTCTCACTGATTAGTCGAGGCAAACTTAATTACCTTTTTTTGTCTTAGTTATACTTAATACTTATTTTAAAATTCTGTAGAATATTATATGATGAAAAATATATTTTATGATAAGTTATGAACATAATTTTGAACTCTCTCACTGAATCTTTAGTATTATTATCTTATATACCCAATTAAAATTTTAGATGTATGTACTTATTATACCTTATTATACCTATGAACCAGTAAGGCCTAGAATAGTTATCATCCACAGATTATAGGTAATACATTATTCACAAATCAGTTAAAAAATAAGAACATTTTTATTTTAATGAGTCTAAATACAATTGTTATTAATGATGAGAAACATATTGATTGATCAATTATGATCATAATTTTGAACTCTCTCACTGAATCCTTATAATTATTTTAGATTATTTTAATTTTAGTTATGGTCACATAACAAATAAACAAAGTAGAGGTACACATATCAGTTAAAAATACAAAAGTTTGAATCTGTGACCAAATACAATTGTTAATTAATTATGTGAAAGTATATAGGTATTAAATGATTAATTGTGGTTACATTTTTTCTAACTCTCACTAAATATTCATAGAAAACTTAATTTCATTCATTTTTTTTTTGTCTGACTTACTATTTTAAAATTGTGTGTAATGTCATAATGATGAGAAATGTATTTAATGATTAATTATTGTGATCATATTTTTGAACTCTCTCACTGAATGCTTAGCACTTTTTATGGTACAGCAGAAAATCAACTTTTTCAACTTGTCAAAGTTTTGACTTACTAAGTTTTTGAGTTATTGTAGTTTTAGAAAAACAATTTGACTTAAAGAGCTTTTAAAATGTATGTACATATTATTTAATGTGTGTATTGTTATTATTAATATTTTTAAACTAGTACTAAAAAATTATGATAAAAATTATAAATTATTATTATGAATAAAAAACTAAATGAAAAACCAATAGTGAACACAATTGGGTTAAATTATTAGAATGTTCAAGCCGATTAGACAATAGATTACTAAAATTATCTGTCATTATATGTTATATTCAGAACACAGAATGTTCTAGTTATTTATAGTTTTTCTTTTGAGTAATCAAGTTTTTCTCAAGAGAACAGTAATTATTTCGACTTGTCAAGGTTCTACTGTTTATATTTAAAAAAATTTATTACAACAAATATGTATATCTTGGCTGTTGTGATCAATAAAATAAGTGTATTTGGAGAAAGAGCCTCAATGATAACACATTTAAAGGTCTCCACACACATTTGTAGTGGTAGTAAAATTCTTTTTTCTTGAAGGTGCAGGTGGCTGCACCTTCAAGAATTTTACCACGGTGGTGGTAAATTGTGTCCAGATTCACCACTGGTGAAGTGTGTGTAGCTTAATTAAAAACAAATATTTATAAGATCTGATGCATAATATACATAATTTTTTTCAACCTTATTTAATTTTGGGTCAAATAGTATATAAATAATTTAATTAATATAACACTTAATTTAATAATACAATATAGAAAGAAATTAAATATTTAGAGAAGTTTCCATGCACTTTCTAATTATGTTGTCTTAAATTTGATCAGTTTCTTCAATTGGTGTATCATTGAATAATATAAATGTTTAATAAGACAGTAACAATTTACTCAACAATATAATACTATACTACATATTGATGATAAAATCAACAATGTACACTTTCCAGTAACATTATGATATTGTCAACCACTGTGTTTAAACAGATGCCTATTTTCGTACTGTTTATTAAATCATTCTGTTTAGTATTATACTGTAAACACCTGTGGTAGTAGTTAACCAAGAGCATATTTGTTAATTTAATTAAATTTTTTAATGTTTTCAGACTTGGTATATGCATCAATTTGCCAAAGAATAAACAGTTGTAAGCCTAATGGTTATAATATGTGTATCTGATATAAATGATTCAAGTGCTGTACAAAAAGAGGTAAGTTAAATTGTTGAATTTTTTTAATAATGTTTATTATAACTGCATATTTTTGGAATTACAATTTTTAATGATTTACATATTATGCGATAGTTACCTATCTGATTTTAAAAAAGTTACCTATTTTACAAGTATTTCATATAAAATATCTTCCTAACCAAACTCTAGGTAACATAGGTTCTACATACTTTTCAACTTAATATAGGTACCAATAAGTATAGTATCTGAAAGTTAATGATTTATGATTTATTTTGTATATCCATAAAATATTTTTTTATAAATGGGTACTTAAATAAATCTGTCAGGATAAATTCCTTTTTGTTAATCTTAATTAAAAGTTTTAATGGTTTTTTTAATAATTATATTACATTTTTTTTCAGTTGGTTAATTGGATTTTATATTTAAGTCTTAACATTTATTATGACTCCTTGAAAGGAAAAAATTAATACAATTGGTATCTATATCTTATTTAAACATTTCTAGACTTAATAAAGAGCAAAGATCCAAATGTTTGAAAGAATATTAATATTAAAAGGGAAATATTACTTAATATGTACCTATATGGTAATAAAATATTTTCTTAATAATAATAATATCTAAAAAATAATTAATTATAAATTTCATAGCAAAGAAAGAGTTTTATATGATATACCTAAATTATTCTATATCTTATTATTACCACTCAATTTGATCAATACATCTATTTATAGCACAGGAACTAACAACTTCATTAGATATTTTCACATTAATCACTTGAATTATTCATTAAAATGTAATGTATTAATTTATTTGTGAATATTTTAAATAAGGAACAAATAACATTCATGAGTATTCATACAAATAACAAATAAGTAAATTAAAAAAAAATAAATGATATTGTAAAAATTAAGAATCGCTCTTTTTTTCTAGTTAGATAACAACTAGACTTCATTTCCTTCTAGGGAGTAGAAAGCTTTTATGAACCCAGAGATAAGATATAGGTTTTTTTTGCAAAAAATGTCGATAAAACATTTTTATGAGGTTTTACAAAGAGATATTAAAGAATTAAAAAATAATCAAGACAATGTTTCATTGAATTCAAATTTAACTCATCCACTAGAGTACTGTATATTAACCATTAACCTACTGAATAAAGAAGTAGGTACATTTGAAATGATGTTTTATTTGTAAGAGTTAAAAAAAAAGTATTTTCAAAGCAGGGGTACATGATAAAAAAAGCAATATGTACAAATATTCCCTGGAATATTAAAAAAATATTATTCCATTTATTTTAGCTGTTCTGTGTTGTGCACATTGTTTTGTCAAATTACATTATGTATAGGAACACTATTATCCACTTTAGAATATAATAATGTATTTAACAATGTATAATTCTTAAATATTTTTGTATTACAATATTTTAAAATTAATAAAATCCTTTTTTTTTTTAGGAGGAATTAAAGACAAACGGAAATAAGAGCTTGATGGTAATTACTAATTAGTTAAACAAGTTTTTTTATTTAGTTGTATAAAATAAATGTTATAAACTTTTTAAGATAATTTGCATTTGCAAATTATATTTATGGTGGTTTTATTTAAAATAATTAAAGGGGGATTCTTAAGATATATGTTATATTTTTTTATTATTTATTCTTATTTTATACAGAAATTCTATGTGGCGATTTTTATGTAATATATTTTCTACATATATTGTATATTCTTTAGAATCAACTACACAAACAACTTGTTAAACATCTTTTTGTCTGATGATGTATATAGTTTTTAGATAATTATTTATATTTATTTAATATAATATCATTAATATTTTAGTTTGCCCTTTTATAACATTTCGTATTATTGAACTGAATTTGGTTTTAATTTGTAACACAATTAGATTATTGTACTTCAGTAAATTTAATATAAATTTAACTTAAAATTCATTTTAATATTTGCAAACATTTAATTATTATGTTTATGTAGTTATTATTTTTAAATTATTGACATAACAATTACTTTTTTACCTTACATTTATTTGGTATATTTTATAATGAGTAGATTTATTTTATATACTTATTTGAAACTTCCTTTATTTTAGGATGATATTGTGTGTGCCACAACAGTTACCTTACTATCAAACTTAAGTTGCGGTAAAGCCTTGTCTTTAAGTACAGGTAAAGAAAATAATTTAATTAATTCTGTAGTGTGACTTCTATGAATTATATATATATATTTTTTTAACTATTAGAATGGTGTAATGTCATTGATAAGGCTGATCACTTTGCTGAGACAGCAAGAAATAAGATTACCGGGGTGGTAGTTGGAGGAGGAGCTGGCTCCCTCTGCCATTCCCGACAATCATCACCATCGTTTGTATTGCATTTGCCCACCATCCCCCTAAATTGGTCTGTGATATCCAGCTCAACATTTAGATTTACTAGAGATCCTCCGTCCCATCAACAAACACAGGTAAATGATTTTGTTTTTTGTTTTTTTAACTAAGTATACTGCTAAATGTTAATATTATCTCATTAATGAAAATAATATTACTTATTTTATATTATTTAGATTTAAAGTAACTAGTAACTACCTATTGTGTTATATTTTTATATCATTATTATTATGATTGTAAATTAAGCCTGTATAGATGTATTAGAAATATTTTCTTAAAATGAATTGATAATAATTTGTACTATTTGTTATAGGATTTGTATGGTACGATGGTAACTGCCAGTGACGTTAATAGTTCTACAAGGGGGGGAACTGGAAGACGAACCTTGCTGGCTTGCTACTCTGGTGCTCACATTAAAGATGTTACTACTACTATTAGTTTTAGGGTTAAGTCTAATTGTTCAACAAGTGATAATGACAGTGATGATCAAAGCGCAATGTACAAAACCATTCCATTTAACAAACTTTATGTTGATCCGATCGCACAGTACAAACGAAATTGGGGTATTTCCACTATATGTCGTTTGTTAGGAGGTGGTGAAACAACTCTGGCATCTGGTAACGGTACAGCTACAGCTGGTTGGGGAAATCCTGGCACTACACCTGTACCTGCATCTGTCACTGGTACTTCGAACTGGAATACAAGTCCACTTGTTGATGGTCAATCTCCGCCAAATGCTGTCTCTAATGGCCCTTGGCAACAAAGCCCACAGTCCTCTAGTACCAGCTCAAATAATACTAGTCAAACATCTAACATAGGTATACTGGAATATTATTTTTATCAAATATTATTTTTATGTGGTTATATTAATAATGTAATTTATTAATAGGTAATAAAGGACAAAGTTCAAACCCTGGATCATCAAGCGGCAATGGTACTATATCTACATCACAGACTACTAATCAACAAAATACTACATCATGGGCTCAGGCAGCTGGAAAAAATTTACCTGCCTCTTCAGTACCTCAAGTTACTGGTAATTCATCGTCGACAACTACAACAGCTAGCACTGCTTCTGGTGCAGTTTCTAATCCTCAATCTAGTAATTCACCTCCAACAAATGGTGGGAATGGAGCTGTTAACTCTTCAACTAAACAACAATTGGAACAAATAAATACAATGCGAGAGGCTTTATATGCTCAAGATGGATGGGGTGGCCAACACGTTAATCAAGACAGTCAGTGGGAAGTTCCACATAGTCCAGAACCTAATACTAAGGACGGACCATTAACTGGATTAACTGGTGGTCCTGGATGGAGCAAGGTCAATAATGGTACGGATTTGTGGGAAGCAACTTTACGAAATGGTGGTCAACCTCCTATACAAGTAATTTATTATAATTTTGGTCAAGAAGTAAACACCTTTTACTATTTTTAAAATTATTAATCTATAAATTGTTTTTTTATTATTTATAGATTCCAGTACAAAATGCTTCTAAAACCCCTTGGGGACATACTCCAGCATCCAATATTGGTGGTACTTGGGGTGAAGATGATGATGTGAGTAGTGTAAGTGGAACAGAAGCAAACACTGGTAACTGGGGCATAAATCCAACTACTACTATGAGCAATCAGTGGGGTCAAGGACAACCTCCTCCACAAGGACCCGGTGGTCCAATGTGGGGTGGGCCACCTAAGAAAGACATTGGACCCGAAGGTCAATCCTGGAATTCTGGCAACACTGCATGGAATGATCTCAATCGGCCACCAGGATCTATTGATCAGGGTCCTCATCGTCGTGATATTTTACCGAACGGAATTGTAGATCATAGGTAATTTTATGTGCAAATATTGTAGTTGAGATTATTTAAAATTGAAAAGTTATTGTTTAAATAAGACAATTTAATTTAATATTTTTATTTATTTGTTAATAGCCGAGGAATTGGTAGTGATGCTCGTGGTGGTATTAGTGGTCGTTTGAATGGTACTCTATCTGGTGGTGGTGCTGGTATGGAACCCATGTGGGGTGGACCACCACCACATCATATGCAACATCATGTTCAACCTCCATCAGTTGGGCCACCACCTTCAGTTATAGCCACACCAGGTGCAAAACTTGGACAAGGACCTGTGCCAGGTAGTTATATCATTGTTTTAAATATTTTATTTGATAATTGTAGGCAACTCAAATTTTTAAACATTATAATAAGTACTACTTGGTGTCAAGTAAATCAAATTTGTCATTAATGAGAAGCTGTAAATAAAAGGACTGCATTTTAATGCTTTGTAATCAAAACTAATTTATATCTTCAACACATTAAAAACTGTTTGGTTTATGACTTATACTATGTGTTTGTATTCGTTTAATAATGATAACACTAATCTACTTATTGGGACTGTTAACTTGAATTATATAAAGGCATACAAATTATAATATGTTATTTGAATATCATGTTCTGTTAACATAACATGGATTTAATTCATTTAAAAAATTATTTTTAACTCTTGTATTATTATTTTGTATATATTATAACTATCAAAAATATTTGAGTAATTTAAAAACGTTATAAATGTTTGTCTTTGTATACTAGATGTGATATTTCTACTTAAGCTTATTTATGATGATTGAATACATTTTTTTTTAAGTTATTAATTTTAGATTCGGAGCAGAGCATGAATTTATTGATTTTACAATAATGTGTGATATTTTTTGTATCTATCATACCCTTTTGAGGCAGTATAATACTTCAATTTTCTGCTTCACCATCTTTTCAAGTAATAAAGTGAATCTAGTTAAAATTTTGAGAAGGAGGGTTGGGGTTCAAAATTGATTTTGTTTTTCTGGTGTAACTTTACAACATATAACGGTAGACATATTAAATCACCAAATGTTTGTAAATCCCTTTTTTCAAAATATTTTGAATCTGAGGTATTTATAGGTATAAGACAATTTTGATTTATTTTCAGTATTTATCAATTATTGTTGGTAAATTATTTTTTGCTTACTCAAAAACTATAAAATTTAATACAAGGTTCCTCAAAGTTGTTATTAGTGCAAAAAGAAGTAGAGTGTAAACTTATCATTGAATTCAAATTTAATACTTTCATTACAATGATTAACTCAATACTTAGGCTACACCAGAGCAATATACCCACCTGTCCATCCTTTGAACTACTAATATTGTTAAATCTGTATGTTTGTACACTTTATGTGTTAGTTTTGTACATGTTAAACTATAAATATGTGAATAATGTATTATTAGTTATATTATTAATATTGATGCATGGTTTACCAACATTGAATGTAAAATAATTATAAATCTTCAAGCCTTATCTTAGTACACATTCTGGTTTCTATATATTTTAGATTAGAGGATTTTCCTTTAGAATTTTAAATAAATTAAAATTCACTTTTAGATGCATAAATAATTGGTTACCAGACTTTTGTTCTGTTTTGTGTTCAATACATTTATACCTCTTGATACTTGAACTCAACTGTATTAATTGTCTATCAAATAAATGAAGGTGGTGGTTAAGTTAAATAATTTCATTATTATTTATATATTTTAGGTATTTTATAATGACTGTTTTATACAATAATTAGATTGAAAATATTTGTTCATTATATGTGATGAAAACGTGTACTACTAGATGTTAATTTTGTGAAGTACAAGAACTTACTTACAATCTTTTTCTTAATTTATTTTTTGGTACTATATAATATTAAAAATAAATTTCAAAGATTTAAATGAATTCATCATTTAGAATATTTTGTTTTAAAATTTATATTCAAAAGTTATTTCAATTCATGTGTTAATGATAATACTATTATTTTTTTTTTCATGAAAATAGTATTGATTAAAAAATGAGATTGTACTTTTTCTCATTTATTACCATTAATTTGTTATCTATATCAATAATTATAATAATTTTTTATTTATAAAAAAGAGCAAAACAGCCTAAAAATTAGTTAACATTTATTTTTTTAAAGCTTCATTAGCTTAACTTTTTGTTTAATGCTTGAATATTGTCATTGGTGGATAACTTATTGAAATATATCTCATACACATGGTTGTAAATAGATTCTTTATGAATTGAAGCAAAAAGTTCTTTATGCTGTTTTCAGTAATTAATCAGTGGTCAGGACCACCACCACCCAAAGATTTAAATCCTATGAATAACAACAACAAAGGAAATGGATGGGAAGAACCATCACCCACAGATCACAGGCGCAATTTATTAAATTATGATGATGGCACATCTTTATGGGGAAATACTCAAACTAGGCCCAATGTGCCTGGCGGTAAGACAACCAAACCTATTAGTGTTTAGTTTGATATATTTTAGTCTAAATAATAAATGATATATTTTAAGTTAATCTTTTTTATTTTAAATGATAAGGTTAATTCCCCTAATCGTTCAGTACAGAGAATAGTAATGTAGTTAGATGTTTAAATGTGGCAAAAAAAAAAAGGTTTGAAGATTTATTTATATAGCTATAATTTACATATTATTATTCTGATTAAAATACTCCCATCTTTTCTATCTTTTCTTTCTTTTGTAATTTCATATATATATTTATATATATTTTATAATGTATTTACATACAAATAGTAAATTGTATAATTTTAAAGAAAATATATTTGTTCAACTATAAACACATAGCTGTATTGAAAATAATCTAAGAATGCCTATATTGTTATAAATGGGAAATATTTATTGCTAATAATTACACAGAGTGAAGTAGTTTTTTTTTAGTATATAAAATTGAAATTAGAATATTTCTTTTTATCTGTACAATTTTTTATCTTGGATTTATTAAATATAACGTCCTATTTTAAAATAAATATAATAATTAATAATTGGTTAATTTTAGGTGGTTTATTGAGCACTCAACACAATATGAGTAAACATTGGGGCAAAGCTGATATGGCTGCTGCAGTAGCTGCTGCAGCTGGTCGAAATAATAATGGTTCTGGTAACATGGGTAACCAATGCCCTCCAGGCGTTCCTCCAAATAGGGCAGGTATGCCACCTACTAGTAAAATGGTTGATCAACAACAATTATGGCCTGGAAATCCAAGGTAACTTAAATCACATTATTTCTAGTTAACATGACTCAATAAATATTTATCATTTTTAGAAATGGAACATGGGGTGATGTTGGTGGAGGAAGTCAACATGATTTGAATGTTGCTGGTCCTTGGGGTGACGATAAAATGGGTTTGAGTGGAAATGCAGGTGGTCCTTGGCCCAATTCTGAATGGGGACCCGGCCCTAAATCCAAAAATTCATGGGGTGATTGTGGTAACAATGATATGGATCAAAGTTCTTGGGGACAGAAGAATATTGTATGTGCCTTAATGTTTTACTGAAGTTTCAGTTTCTTAATACATTTTTATACTTTAGGGACAAAAGAATCAAAATAAAGACTATATATGGCAAAGTAAATCATACAGAATTCTTGCTGAAATGGGAGTCAAGGTATAAAGTTTAATTAATATGCATTAATTGACATTTTTAATGAATAAATAAAATTTTCAGAAAGAGGATGTTGAAGCAGTTACACGTTCTTATAATATTAGCATGGAAGAAGCATTAGAGTTTTTGATGTCCACTAGAGGTCCTGGGGGAGGAGGTTTAGATTCATGGAATTCACATAGTGGTCGTGGTCAACACCCAGATGATCAAAATCCATTTGATCGATCTAATATTAATCAACAAAGATTTAATTCACAACAATTACCTTTTGCTGTGCCATCTGTAAGTTCAATTAGAATTTTTGAACATTTTAAAGTTATGTAATTTTAACTTTATTAATTGTAAATTTAAGATTGGAAATAATTCTAACCAACAACAAGCCATGCTTCAGAAAATACTAGCCCAACAGCAGCCACCTGCACAACA
>PVMI01033888.1:0-11268 GCA_008528875.1 Aulacorthum solani | reverse complement strand
TTAAACTTAGGTCATTACACCCAATATGTCAATACAACCGGTGTCATTATAAACAGTTTCTACTGTACCTAAGTTATTTATTTTTCTATGATTTTTGCAAAAACTGATTGCGTATATTTTATACCAAGGATATGGGTACAATGAAAATGAAGATGTTAATAAATTCAATAATTATTTTATAGCTTTTGGTGCAAATTACAAAACATAATAAATAATAATACTAATAAAGCCACTTACTCACTTAATTAATTTAAGTTTCTAAAGGCGTGTACTTCCACAAATTCGTAAACAAACAGTGATATTTTTAACCCATATTTACAAAACAGGTGATTCAAGAGAATATTATTGGCTCATTTCATTGGTATTAGCAATTACAAAAATTATAGAAAAATGAGCTGAAATCGAATTAAACAGATTCATTAATGATAAAAATTCTCAAAATGACAAACAATTTAATTTCAGGAACGATACAGGATATATAGAGGCAATTTTGAATTTTTCGAAGTTGATTTTTGATTATTATTATACAAGGTTATAAGACATATTGTTTACAATTGATTCAATATTTCATATCTTAGGTACTTCTATTGAAAATAATAACACTTATAGGTCATACCTAACATGTATTTAATTATTTAAAATCATACTTATTTTTTAATTTTTAATTTATATCTGTAACTAACAACTAATTTAACTCAAGAGTTATAATCATGCTTATTTAATAGACCTAAAGCAGTCAAAATTAATAGTACCATAAATAACAAAGTTCACAAGGAAAAGTGTCTTTTAGGTCCTATTATTTATCATTTTTCTTAATGATGTATATGTATTACATTTATAGATATAAAAAAAATAGAAAGTAATGTATTAGCTTTCAGACATGATACTGTACCTATTATTTTTTGAAGATGATTATAATTGTACTAAGGTGGAAATGAAAGCTAACTAAAGGCTTTCTGTAGTCAATCAGTATGGTATACTAAAAATAGTGTTAAATGTTAAATAAAAAATAGCGGGAAAATGCTACTCTCTATATTTGTAGGTTTCGAGCGTAGTTCTTCATTGAGTAGAGGATCATTATGCCTTGTACACCTATGGATTTGCTAAATAATTAAATTAATAGTATTTACTATAATATCAAAAAAAAAAAAAAAAAACTAGGGAACTCACTCTTCTGTGTAGTAAGCTTTGAAGTTTTTTTTAGTTGATGTAGAACATTGCTATTCCCGTTAAACTTGAAAAATAAAAAGTCTTCCTTTTTTACTGACTTAGGACTATGGCCTATGGGTAGCAAAAGTTTTTACATACATGGTTAAATATTTTTTATTTTATGTTCATTTGGTAAAATTGAATATGTGTATAATATATTATGTATTTTTAATACAATTCAGTTGATCATAAACAGCCTACGTGGAATATTTTCACCTTATTTTTTGATAATAACTAAATTCAATTTAATATTTAAAGTAAAATAGAATAAAATAGATTCTTTTGAACTTAAAATTTACCATATCATGTGATAGTAAGTCGAAGATGACGTAATTATACATGTAGGCACGGCGTTCTTATAATAAAAATGTCATTATCATCAACCTATAATGTAATATTACCACTGAGTAAATAAATATAAATGTATATAATTTTTTTTTTAGGAAAACTGCATTTAAAGTAATTTTATACTCATAATATCATATTAATAGAGGGTATTCGCCATGAACAGGTTAGTCGTATAAAATATTCAAAATATTTATTAGATATAGGTAACTTATTATTATTGTTATTATTAATTATTGTTTTAGGTCTATAACGGATGACAATTGTGAAATAAAACGGCCTCTTAATCCAAGATCTAATGCAAATATTTTTGAAATCATTACTTATGGGTAAATAAATCTAATTATATTATATTTTTTTAAGCTGTATTTAACTATTTAAATAGCAATTAGTTGTACAGAACTTCTTAAATAATAAACATGGTTTTCACTTACTACACAACCGTAAATATTCAATTAATATATTTTATGATAGGACATATTATACCACATGCGTAAAATATTTATGGTCATCTATTTATTTTGTGTTAGTATGTATAATATTACAATAATTTAATCTGACGGTCATCGTCACGTATTTATACAATACCATGTAATAGCGCAAAAATGTAACGATTTTATATGTGCGCAAACAACGATAAAAACATTTTGTTATCATTACATAATTATTAATTTCAAATCATATAATTAATAAATAACAATTGGGTTTAAAAATTCGATATGTGACAATAGAGAGTATGTATAATAGAGTATTAGTTGTGGATATTCTATATACCTATAACTTGTTTCATTTCATACAAATTTAAGTCAATCATGGTATTTAAAAATCACACATCGATTATTCCAAAATGTTTTAAAATGTACATGAAATAAATATGTTCAATTGCTGTAGTTCTTATAGAAATCACTTTACTAAAAGGAACTTTATATATATTTATTTGGGTATAAGTTATATATTGTCATTATCGACGGTTATCAACTTACTGTTACCGCCAGTGCTTGATTTGGAAAAAAATTAAAAGGGGAACTCAACAAATGTTGGATGAAAGAGCTTTGCACACAAAATTAACTGTCCAATTACACACCCCTCTCCAGTAACAATCACAACAAAACAATATTAAATGTGTTCTACAAATATATATGTAATTATTTATGTACATATAAAAAAAGAAAAAAACACTTATTTACCAATAACTGATAAGTTTTATGATCCTATGTCAGAAGCAGTACTGTAGCTGTTATGAGGAATTTTAAAAATTAATTATTTTAAGTAGATACCTACAATGTAAAAAAATTGTGGCTATTATATTTTGCATCAGGAAAACTGACAATTTTCTAATACACTAGTAAATGTATCATTCCTAGCGCTCCGTTTCCAAAAAATAGGAGGGGTACTCTCAATAAAAAAAGAGAGGTGACTCTGTCCCCCACTTCCCCCAAATCAAGCACTGTTTATCTCTATCATACTCTTTGTATAGTATTGTGATTATTTATAATTTTTAAAGCACAATTAAAAACAGTATTACTTAGCATATAACATACCTAATATATATTGCCTCAAAATTAAAATCAGTGGTTTCAAATTTTATTTTAGCTGTAACGATCATTATAATTTTTATTCTGTACCTGGTATCACGCCAATCATTTTGGCTGAGACATTATAATATTTTGTTGGAGTGAATAATGCGTGGGTGATATTTTAACAACATTAAAAAAGAAAAAAGAAATAAATATATTTATAACCACTGTATTTAATATTTATAATATCATAATTCATAATATTATACAATTATAACATGCTGCATTATCGCAAAATGTTGTATGGTACGTGGGATATATGGGCGGTGTAAACGTATAATAGACTGAATTTATTTCAAAATATAAGGCTTTTGAGACTTCAGCGCAAATGTGTGGCAGATGTGTAAGTGCTTAATTTATATTATTACCTATAGTGTGATATTCGTTAAATTTGTGAATGCCTTAGCTTAATATTAATGTTTTGTAATCTATCATATAAAAATTAAAAATAGTAGGGCGTATATAATACTGTAGTCTGTAATAGCGTGATTATTAAAATAAGATAATAAAACCTTAGGTAAACACATTTTTTATAAGCACATGCTATTCATCATCAAAAATGTCTATCATATTTCTGTCTGCGAATACTAAGCTAATTAGCATTAGGTTTATTATTTTTCGAAATACTTGATAAAAACTACCCACATGTTTATACAGTGTGATTCAAAATTTATGTCACAGCCATTTTACCATATAAGTATTCAAAATAGCGAAAAATATATTTAATATAAAAGTTTTGTGATTTAGAAACATCAATTATGATTTCATAATTTTATAATTGTTTACAATATTTTAGGGGGATTTTGAGGAGTCAACTTAAGAAATTTAAATGAGAACCTATACTTTAGGTTAGTTGGAAATTAATAAATGGTTATTATATCGGTAAAGGAAATAAACAAAGTGTTATGAAAAACATGATATTACACGATAACACAGAACTAAATGTTAAAGATAACTGTCTAATTATTTCAAACGAGTTTAATGACTTCTTCACTAATGTAGCATCAGAGTTACTAACTAAACTAAAAATTCAACGAAATACAATTAATAACAAAATCATCATATCATATAGTAAAAACCCAAATCAACCTATATTTGATCAACTTATCTTTACTGACGATCAAGAAATCTCTAAACTTAAATCTGGTCCCTCACCTGGTATAGTGAACTATTAAAAGCAAATACATGTATAGGTAGGTACCTACTAGCCTAACCATTAAAACATATTTTTAATCCAAGTTTTTCAAATTCAGTAGTACGACATGACTTGCTTAAACTGTCTATAATCAGGTCAATTTTTAAAAAGGGTGAATCTAATATAATCAGCAATTATTGCCCAATTTCAGTTATTTCAAACATTGCAAAAAAACTTGAAAACATTTCTAAGAATAGACTCTTAAAATTTCTTGAAAATAACAATATTATACATCAATCTCAATATGATTTCCAATAACATCTACTGTGAAGACCAACTTAATTAATGTTTTGTGACTTGTGTAACCTTTTTTATCAATACTAATGTATTGTTAATATAATTTTAAGAAGAAATGTGAACTTGTATGTATTTGATACAGCCAATGTCCCTAAACGCCAAGGCTTTAATAATAATAAAAAAAATTTAAAAAATATGATTTCCAAAAAAGTAAAAGCACAGACCAAGCTATTGCTACTGTGACACAATTTATTTATAAATCTCTAGATAATAATAAAAAATGTGCTACAGTCTATTTAGACCTAGCAAAAGCATTTGATACTAATGATCACAGTATATTATTACAAAAATTAAAAGAACTATAATTGCATAATGCAGCTCTATAGTGGTTTTCACTTTTCACCTTACTTAATAATAGAAAACAATGTGTCAAAATAAATGAGTTTATTAGTTCCCTAACCTTAGTACAATTTGGTGTACCGCAACTAACAGTTATATCTCCATTACTTTTCAATATACAATTAAACGATATTCATTTACTTCCTTTAAATTGCAAACTTATTTTTTATTGTTCAGGTGACTCTTTGGATGAAAGTGACTCTTGAGATTTAATAATATTCAATCAGATTAAAAATTAACTAAAACAAATGGATAACTAAAATTAATCTATTTCTAAATTTTAAAAAAACAATGCGCTGTTCCTTACACTTTGGTAAATCACATGTTACCAATAGAAACAAAAATAAAAATTCACAATGAACATTGTAGACAAACTCTAAACTGCTGTTGTAAATCAATAAATATAGAACTCAATTTTAAATATTTAGGAATTGAAATCAGTAGTAATATGAGATAGAAGAACCAAATTAACACTTAAATAAAAACATTTAGAAAAATGAATTGTATATTAAGAAATCCAAACAAAATTCTAGAACTACTTACATTGCGCCAGGTTTACTTAATATTGGTAGAATCAATAATCTCCTATGGTATAATATGTTGGGGTCGTGAATTTGATAATGCTATCTTATCTCAATTAGAAATATGCCAAAATCAAATTATTAGAATACTCCTCAATAAATAACGAACCGACTCTACAACAAATGTATATAAAGAACTAAATGTACTACCACCTATCTGTTAAAAAAAATTACTTGAGAATTACTTCTTTATATTTAATAACCCATAATTTTTTACAAATAATGTTACACGGAGCATAAACACAAGATATTATGCACTAAACAATTTCATCATAAATAGATTTAAAAAAAAACATCTGGTGGACATTTTGAAATAATTGGAACCAAACCTATGCAACAAAGTACCATCCTATATAATAAACCTCCAAATTAATTTATTTAAAAAAAAAAAAATGTACAATGGTTATTGGAATCTGATGTTGAATTAATAATATTATAGAAATAACATTGTATTAATTTACCTCTATCAACTCAAAATAATTTAATTTTAATCATATACACACAACAGAAATGTTATTTTTAACATTGTTTTTAATGTTGTTTTTTCTTTTTTCTTTCTTTTTTCCTATTACATAATTTGTTTTAGAAGTTGGAACTCCTGAACCCCCATACGAGTCTTCTCAGTGGGGCCTAATATTAGTATGTATATGAATTTAAATTAAATAAAAAACATTTTTTTTATGTTTAATTAGTGAAATCATTTAATAGTACCTCAATATAAAACTAAAATGATTACTATTATTAATACAACTATTAATTACACATAAATATAAATGTACACAAGAAAAAAATTAGTGCATTTAATATGTTATAGGTATATCAATTTATTTTTGTCTTGTAGTAGCCTAGTTGTTAATTTTATTATTTTTCAAATATTGAAATAGTTATTATACTTACTACTATATTTAATGTCTAATGGTTATATAATATAGATTTTGGATCTGTTTATAAGTATGTAGATTGTGTCCAATGATTGCAGTAAATAATAATATAAACACAATTGGCACATGCTAATGTGAAATTAAATAATAATATTGTGTTTTGTTTAGTTGGATGTTAAACCTGTTCAAAACAGGACAAACCAGAGATTTAGATGAAACCGATTTGTATACGACATTGGACGATCAATTATCATCATCATTAGGTGATGAATTAGAAAAGTAAATTAATTGAAATTCAGCGTCATTCTTGTTATTATTATGATGATCAGATTAAATTAATTTATGATTTATCTTTAGGGAATGGCATTTAGAACTGAAAAATGCATACTCTGAGAATCGTACACCTAGTCTGTCTAGAGCTTTGATTAAAATGTTTGGCTATAAATATATATTCATTGGATTTATATTTGCCATCAATGATATAATTTTTAGGTAAGAACTATTTCTGTTAGTTTCTGCTAAGTTCAGAGTCTGGAAATATATAAATATGAGGTTTTGGCCCTCAACTGTGCTTGATGGCGCCCTTATACTATTTTTCATAATAGCTAATAGCTATACATAATAATGTACGTCCTTAGATATATTTTGCGAACCTACTGCTCAGTATGTTGGTAAACTTATTTTTTTTATGATTATGTATGTTTTGTTGTAAAATATGATACACAGTATTCTTATGAAGTTTTTGTATGACATACTACTTACTGTTATGTTTTATAGAGTATCTGGGCCACTATTAATCGGTGGGTTATTAGCATATTTTAACCCTGATGGTTCCAACACTACTGATTTGAAACATGCATACATGTATGCATCTGGCATTGTATTTGCCTTGTTAATTGCAATGATATTGCAACATACAAGTAATGAAAGAAACTTACAATGTGCGATGAAGATGCGAGTTGCTTGCTGTTCTATCATATTTAGAAAGGTGAACCTCATATTGTGATAACTAATAACTTATAAGTATCAACAATATTTGAATTTATTTTTATTAAACAAAGATTTTTATTTGCAATCTGTAAGTACATAGTTGTATAATGAGTAATTTGGAAGGGAACTATTGACGTAAATGAGAAGTCGCCCATTGAAAACTCCACTTGTGTAGTATTTGAATTTATATTTGTTTTTCAAAGTTTTAAAAATCATTAATGATGACAACAGTCTGTATAGTGTATTTACATATAAATTATTTTTTATTTATCGACCAATTTATTATCCTATTACTATCTATATACAGTTCTTTTGTGTGACAACTAACAAAATACAGATATATATTAATATTTTGACGTAAATTTATATCAAGCTGTAACTATACAATTTCTAAAAAAAACCTGTACTTATTCACTTAAGTGTGTGACAATAATGATATTATAAATCTACAATTTACATTATTTTGTAAAGATTGAATGTTTAAATATTGGCAAAACTATTTAACTATTACTACAAAATTTCATGGTTTTATTGTTATGATTAATTTTGGTAGCTACCTATAGATTTTGTGAATGTTTGAATGAGTACAACAGACATCAGTAAATCAAAGAAAATAAAAACTGTCATTAATATTTAAATTAAATAATACAACTATTGAACTATATAAATTGTATCTGCAGCTGAGATAAAATGTCGTATATTTGTACACACAAACGTATGGACTATTTTCAAGAATGTTTCCTTCTTAGTAAAAAGTTTACAACAACACGCAAACGACCAAACATTACAAATTACATCGCATTCTTATACATGTCTACTTAAAGCATTCAACTGATAAAAACATTGTACAGTCATCATAATATTACTGTATATTAAACATTACTCACTTTCTAAAATTATACGATGGACGTAGACTTATTGATTGTCCTTTTAAAAATAAAATATATACTTATATTATATTTTTAAAAATAACATAATATAAAATAATGTTTGTTATCTACTATATTTATTTTACTCAGGCATTGTGTTTAAGTCAAACAGCTCTTGGTGAAACCACTGTCGGTCAAGTAATAAATTTGATATCAAATGATGCTAGTCGATTTGACATATCATTGACATCAATACATTATATATGGATTGGTCCCCTGCAAACAATTGTGGTCACATATTTTTTGTGGCAGGAAATTGGCATATCATCATTAATTGGAATATCAGCGTTTTTATTTTTTATTCCATTACAATGTACGTTGAAGAAAATTGTGAAAATAACCATACATTAAATTTATTAGCAAACTACTTGTTTAATTTTCAGTTTTTCTGGGGAGAAAAATGTCTGAATATCGATTGAATACAGCCAAAATTACCGATGAGAGAATACGGTTAATGAACGAAATAATTTCGGGAATACAAATAATCAAAATGTACACTTGGGAAAAACCTTTTGCAAAACTCGTAGAACATACCAGAAAGTTGGTGATATTATTTAACAATATTAATTATCATTTCATTATTTTCTATAATTATGAGTGTATTAATTATTATTTTTATTGATGTTGTTATAGAAAGGAAATTAAACAAACTCGAGGCACTTCATTTCTGGGAGTTTTAACTTTTGTGTTTCCAGTAGTTCAAACTAGACTTCAACTATTCATCAGTATTTTATCATTCATGTTACTTGGAAACAATATATCAATCAGAAAAGTAAAGTACAATTAATAATTTTCTAAATACCAAAAGTTTACCTATAAAACAATTTACAATATATACATATATTATAATGCCATAGGATAATTATAATATAAATTAGATAAATAAAATATAGTTACATATATTTAGGTTTTTGTCGTAGCTGCATTTTACACTGTATTGCAACAACCAATGACGAAGTTATTCGGTCGAGGTTTAATGCAATTAGCTGAACTGAAAATATCTCTAAAACGCATACAGGTACATGGTTAGATTTTTTTTTTAATTTTTATATACATATTCATTTTTAAGATGAAATATTATAATTATAATTTTCATATTTTTTTTATAACATTTTTTATAGAATTTTATGTTACTTGAAGAAAAAGATATCAAAATCCCAAATATTTCAAAATCTGAAGTCAATCCATTAACAATTGGAGTTATAGATACAGACACTAATACGGACAATATTAATATTAAAAAAAAAACTGGATGTGTAAATAGTGTTGGTATAGTTATTTCGAACGCTAGTGCAAAGTGGACCGACATCCAAACATGTAATACTTTAGAAAAAATTAATCTAAACATCATACCAGGACAATTAGTGGCAATTATCGGACCAGTAGGAGCTGGAAAAGTACATAAAAATTATAAAAATAATTATTTGTATTAACCTTTATAACTATAAAAAAAACGATTACAGAGTTCATTATTACAAGCAGTTTTACGTGAATTGCCTCTTTCCGTAGGCAAAATATCGGTGTGCGGTAAAGTGTCTTATGCATCACAAGAGCCATGGCTATTTGCCGGTACTGTTCAACAAAATATACTTTTTGGTTCACCGATGGACATAGAGCGTTACAAACAAGTAAAAACTGCAAATTATAATATTAAACAAAAATATTAAGTTAATGTAGGCTAAAAACCTATGTACCTAATTAAAGTCTTAAACCACACATAAAAATAAATAATATTATAAAAAATATTCAGAATAATATGTTTTTCAATTCGGTTTTAATTTAGGTTATAAGTGTGTGCGCATTAAAAACTGATTTTAAACAGTTTCCACATGGTGACAGAACTTTGGTGGGAGAAAGAGGAGTTACCCTAAGTGGAGGCCAGAGAGCGAGAATAAATGTAGCTAGGTGAGTAACAGTTGGAAAATAAATTGTAAATGATACCTTCAATGTGTTTGATTTTAGAGCGATATACAAACAAGCAGATATATATTTACTAGACGATCCTTTGTCGGCAGTTGATACTACAGTTGGCAGGCATTTGTTTGAGAAATGTTTCAAAGGTATAAGGTATTGATTTTTTCAAACATTTTAACACTTACAATCATTTTATTTTTGTTTAATAGATTACCTCAAAGAAAAAGCATGCGTTCTTATTACTCATCAAGTACAATACTTAACTGATGTTGGAAAAATTTTTCTTATGGATAATGTTAGTATAAAAATGAGGCGCTCAATTACACCGGAAAATCTTAAATTATAAATTAATTGCGCTGGTGAATATTTATCGATAAAAATACTTAAATAGTATACGAACCATTTAAAGATGATCACACTAAACAATGGTCCTAACTGCTGGGTCAGTACATGGTATCCTCAGCACTTCAGTACTGGCACTGAATACATCTATATTACTTATTAGTGCAAGTGAGCGTATACTGGATATAAAATAATATAAATAGAACAAGTGACACCAATAACAAATGGGTTAAATTTAATAACAGAAGAAATAGGAGCTGCAGATAAAATCCACTGGTGTGTGGACAACGACAACTTCTATGACATTATAATGACATATTTAATTGATGTATTAGTTGTAGGTAAAACTTGGAGGCTGGTGTAACTCGCTGTGGGTGGGTACCAATGGAGGAGATATTGTCGATGAAATTGTAAAAGACGCTTGTGTTAAGTCGGACTATGAGGCTGGTTAAAAGATGAAACTTAAAGTTTGAGTTTTTAGTAGGGTCGTCGGTGATGATGTTTGGTGATAGGATTTGTGATAAAGCTTGGCGCTTTGGTGGTCTCGTTTTGAAAATGGGAATGTTAGAAATTCAAGTTAGGGTGTCTAGACTAGAGGTATTCAAACTTTTTCATCCCAAGGCTCTTTTGAGTCTTCACAAAATATTGACGGCTCCCAAATTAAAAATG
>PVMI01033883.1:0-23370 GCA_008528875.1 Aulacorthum solani | reverse complement strand
AACGTTTTATATTTTATTGTTTCATATTATTTTTGAATTATCATTAGGGATAAACAAAATATAGTTTTACTCGAAAAAGTTCTTTTAAAGTTTTCTCTTTCAAACTTAGGCGATCCTTTGATATTCTTGTACGTACGTAATTTAATGTAATTGACAAAAGATATCCAATCAGCATCAGGACACCTGAACACCTATTTTATACATAATACCTGTATTAATATTTTAAAAACAAGGAACCATTTTCAGAATTTAGTATGGAATGCAAATAAATTTACCAATAACCAATTAAATAAATCATACTAATCAGTGGTGGTCAAATGTGAGAGGGTTGGGATGGAGCGTGAGAAAGGATATATCTCCCCATTCATTTTTTTTCAATATTTATTATCTTATACCTATAAATTCAATTTTAATGATCAAAATAAATAGAGAATGTTATAAAATTAGTCTTCCTCCACTAATGGAAAAATCATTTGACCACTACTGATACTAAGCAGAACCACTCTCACAATAACTACTCTAAGATTTAAATAAATATGATTACTCATTTAGAATTTTTAATAATTGCTTATTTTTTCTTTAATACAAACTATTAAAATATTCATTAATATTGTACATACATAATGCAAAAAGAAATTCAAAAGATAACTAGGATGATTAAAAATTGATTTCCTTTTTAAAACAATATAAACATAATTTTTTGTGTTAACAAAGCGTTTTTCAATTTAAATAAGATAATCTGTGAATTACAAAGAGCATACATGGAAATTAATGCATTCCTAAAATGATTCCCTTAATCTTGTATAGTTATAATATTACAAATTATTTCTTGACAATTTTGTTTTTTAAAGTGTAGGTAGGTAATTCAAAATAATAATTATTGAGCTATATTATAGTGGCGAGTGCTTTATATTCACTGAGTACAATTTATAATGTTACAGAACTGTTAAAATATTATATACACATAACAATATGTATAATAGCAATAAATTATGAAAACACATAAATATAGCACTGTAGCTACTGTTTAACTTGAGAAATACAAATGCCTTAAAATTATATGCTATCAAAAACGATATTTTCAAATGCATCTGAGATCATTTATGTTATTAGACTTGGTGTCTTGCCTTTAATTTTCGTTATAAATTAAAGGTATTGGTTCAATATATTTAATACTCTGTAAACGTTTTCAGTGATTTTATGTGGGATTGTGCTTAGAAGATGTTTATTGATATTTTAATACTATATAGTTACACACAATTTTTTTTCGTGTTATAGAGACTGTGTTGGATCCTGAATTAGTCCAACCAACAACATCTACTGTGCCAAAAATAAAGTCACCTCCACATACAAGACGGAGAAATTCCACTAAAATTCAACAACCAATATCGCCTCCAGTATTTGAGGGTCCAGCAATGTCTAACGTGACAGCTAGATTGGGCGAGAGCACGTTTCTATACTGCACAGTCCAAAACCTGAAACAGAGACCGGTATATTATTTGTTGTACATTGAATGAATACATTCAAACTACATTTAAAACTTTGAAAGAAAATAAATATTAATCAATCAGATAAAACGAGATTAAATGGTTTTTATCATGTTTAAAATATAAATTTCTTATTATTTAGAATTAAGTCATCAAACTACTAGTATTATAATTATAGGACATAATATTCAACTCGGCCTCTTCAAAAATTTATATTAATATTGGTGACATAAATTAATAATCATTGCACTAAAACACTGAATTAAAAAAAAAAAAAAACGATAATTCCATTTTAATTTTTAATTTTTATACACCATTTTGTCAGGCTTGGAAAACTGTCCTGATGAGTTATTATCTTCCCTGATATTCAGAGTTCAGGCCACCAAACAAGATCCAATTATCTTTTCCACGTTTCCACTTTTCGTTATAATCATTCGTTTAACTCTCCAATAAATCAAATTATATTATTTTTGTTATTAGTTTATTATTGATCTGTCTATCACCAATGCCATTCATTTTAATTCATTTTAACTAGCTACCCACAGTCCTAAACATCATTATGAAATTTATTTTAATCAACAATATATATATATATATATAATATATATCAGGTTTTGTATATATATATATACATTAAAAATTGTATCAATGTTTTTTTTTAAAATCATTTTCTTACTTGTTATACTTTTTAATAAACATTTATATTGATTATTCCACTATGCAGTATATTACATTTTCGTATTTCAATAATGTAATCCTGATATTGAAAATTAAAATAATAATCATTATTGGGATGTTTATCAAATACAAATAAATACAATTATATATTCAAATATATGTAATAATAAACAAATTTACAATGCACAATGATATTATGTTAATATGAAAATCACAAAATGTGTATACATTTATTGGTATATATTTTATTTGGAGAAAATCAAACGCACCAAGTATAACTTATATTTGTATATAATAATATACATTACGATGTAGAACCCTTATATTTTATATCAACCAAAGCCATTATTCATAATATTCTGTAAAATCGTGGAATAAATCTCAATTACACGCGTAATATATTATAGTTTTATGCATCATAATATATACCTATTCTGTGTTAATATACAAGTAGTCAAGACTAAGTATTTAGTTTGAAAGGTTAATAAAATAAATAAACCAAAACATTATAATATCAAACATTTACATTCGATACGCTGCGGATAATTCAATTACAATAAGTGAACCTCATATATGATTAAATTAAATTACAATGGAGGTATACAATATTACCAATGATAATGAATATTATGCTGTTTCAAAAAGTTTTTCAGTTCGATGTATAGCAAATAAGATAAATAATTAAATATAACTAAAAGTTGTCATTCAATTTCTAAGACATTGCAGACAAACTCAACTTGAATTATTCTATACTGCACGTTTAAAATAATTCCAATGACATTTTCGTTTTTCACGGAATGTGTGCGTAGCAATGTTACTTAATTCTCGTTAAATTCAGTTTATACATCCACACAAAATATAAATAAAATATTATGTTGTTTTTTTTTTTTATAACATAATTAATATAATAAATCGTTCTCTGTTTTAAATAACTTATGAAATAACTGTGTTGAACATCTATTTATTTAAATGTTTATCGCAACAGCGAGTAATACTACCTAATAAATAAATAATTGAATATAATAGAATTCAAGCTATTTTCACCAACATTTTGAGAGTCTTGTAAAAATTAATTACAATTAGTTATAAAAAGTTATCATAAAAACATGCATCATGTGTGTGGGAATTGTAAAACAAATTAATTCAAAATCTTTACTTAATTAATAACTTTACCTATCTACGTTGACTCGTTGATTTTTAGTATCAGCTGTCATTATGACTCAATCACTCGTATAAACGTGTTTTATGTCGGTGTATTCGACATTTTATTGATACCTTTGTGATGTCAACAATTTAATTACAATTACAAATAAAAAATGTATAAATTTATAATAAATTATAAAATTGTTCTCAATAATACTGTTAGGATTTTATTTATTTCGGTTCGCAAACTGATGATTGTGTCGTTATTTATTATTAAAAATATCTGCANNTCTGCAAAAACATATCTTCTCTGTTTTTTGTTTAGTTCTACTGACGAAAAATGATTAAACCGATGTAGTACAAGATGAAATTGGTGATACTTTACGTGGTGTGTTCCAAAAAGCTTAGCTAGTGAAAACAATTATACAGTAAATGTAAGCGTAATACTTACGCGGAGAAAGTTGTTTTTTTCGTCATTTATTTTGCCTACCTCTAAAGGAACATAGTCAAATTAGTGTCCACACATTATAATTTCCATAAACAATTTCGTTCACCGCGTCTATACAAATAAACATAGATTTTTGATAAACTCTACTGTCTAATCGAATAGGTGTCGGTGCACACATTTTACTCGTTACTAACCTATTAAAATGTTTTATGCTCAACAATTATAGCAAGTAAACAAGTTAATAATAAAAAAAATGTATAATGAGTAAAATAAGATACAGTTTTTGAAATTTTGTATGATAATAAATGTAATCGCGCAGATCACTATTTATTATTTTTATAAAGTACTACGAACCTATAGAAAAATTATAATTAAAATAAAAAGCAAATAAAAACAGAAAGATTGAAACTGTTAACAATAAATCATGATGTTAAATATGATATTAATATATTTAGTATTTCATTGCGATAAAGAAAGGTAATACGCTAAATTGTATCTGTTAAATATTTTTCTTTCTATATATAATAAAGAACAGCTGATATAGTTTAACTTAAACATTTATTTAATACCGACATTGTTAATGAGATTCGATAACTACACCGCGGTTTACAGTTTTTTGATAATATTTTTGAATCAAGAAATAATTCAATTACATTTTGCGTTTGTACAGTGAGACTGGTATACCAATTGGTGGTTGGCTGTGGTCTATAATAGTAAATCGCCTCCCACGATCTGCGGTCCGTTGTGGTTCCAAAATACTGTACAGTGTTCACCGACATAGAAATGGAAGGAAGTCGTTTTACAATTTTTTATTGTTTAGTGGTTGTGGCGTGCTTTTTATACACCGGATATCCTTTATATGGTTCTGTGTGGGCCTCTGGGAAAACTGCACTGCTACTAGCGTTATTCATTTCAATCAATTTTCCGGTTGTTTATAAGACTTGGACTTGTATATTATATTATTTTAACAGCAATGTACAGTAAGTAGGAACTAGCTGATACTAAAATGGTTTTTTTTGTTTGCATAATAAGCTAATTTGGGTTGGAAACCACATCATATTCTTTGTTGTTAGATGAGACTTTTAGTTTGTTACATGAATATTCATAAAATACGACATTTGTCATATTACGTTTATTATTTTATTCATCTGATACACAATTTTACAACTGTCCTAACCTAACCTAAACTATTCGATAATGTAAACTCAACTAAAGAAATAAGGTAACAATTTAAATTACTGCATTTCATGTATTAAAAAACCTATTTTACACTACACATTTTTCGTAGTTCTTATTGTATTATCAAAAAAGTAATTTTTTTCGTAGTGCAGTGTTTTGAGCATATTAATATTCCTATGTATTTTGTAATTTAACACAATATGTTATATATTTACCATGTCCCTTTTTAAAATATTTTCTTATCGGCTACTTGAAATTTTAATTTCTTTATCTTATGTGGATAGTCATCTTACAAGTATAAATCGTTAATTTTAAATATAGCCTGAAACCATCAAATATAAAATCATTTTTATCAATAAAATATTCCGGTCGTCATACATAAACGTTTTTGTATATTATTTCCAGTGTATTATTTTGATTCAATATTGTGGATCTCTTCGGTATAGTTATTATAGTCAGTCATATATTTCGTTTATGCTGTTTTTATGAATAAACCCTTGTCGTAACCCTAACCCCTTTCATATGCCACCAAATGCTGCGCAGTCCTAAAAAATCAAACTTTGGTTGTATCAACTAATGGCCATCTACAGTATAATGCATTCATCAACAGTATATTATGAACATGAAAGTGTAGACAACTTTAAACCATACAAATAAACATTTCGCAAGTCTAGGGCATGGTAGTTTTTTATGAACATTTTATCCGAAAAAACATAAACAAAATTTGAATATGCGAACAAACTATTGAATTAGCCAAGTTAACAAAATAATAATTATAATAAGCTCATACAAGGTTTATCGTCAGAGAAAATTGTCGATTTTGTTCGAGAACGTAAGGACGTATCGCAAATACTGTTTGTAACGGCTAGACTGTACAATATTAAGCAATAATATCGTTGAACTCTCTCTGGGTTCTATGGATAGTCGATGCACCGTGCATCGTCGTTTCTATATTGTTTCGGTAGAGATGGATGAATGAATCTGATTTATTAAGAAACTTTTATGCGGCCTTAGATATTTTATACAGTTACTAATAGTGATGAAAAGTTTTTTAATATCTAACCTAATACGTAATGGAGTCTTTTAAATTTGTCGAGGAATGTTTACCACTTTATGTGGAGCAAGACTATTCATGTACAAACAACTGGATTTAAGGTTGGTACGAGTTTTCTGTGTTTAATTAATCCTGTATACACAAACATTTCCAATTTTATGTAAAAATAGCATAATTTTATTTAAATTAGGTATATCATAGATGCGTATACCTACTGAATTGGAATTGGATAATAATGTGTATGAACACCAGGTTTAGATTCCCAGTAGTTGTTGCTTTCGTTTTTTTGAGCTTATTAACAATTTAAATTACATTTTTACTTATACTTATTAAAATTTCACTTTCAAAATTGCAATATGTGAACATTTTCAATAATGCATAAATACATACATTCATCGGGTGGATATACCCAAAATATGGTAAAGCTGTTCTTAGGGTCCAACTCATACACAATATAAATACATTTAAGTTCGTTTTCACATTTCATTATATATGTATATATATATATATATATATGATGTATACAATATTCTATTATTATAATAAAGTCTATAATATTTGTGGACAATAAATATAAATTATAAATTGGAACGAGCTATTTCTTTAGAGGGCTGAGGCGAGTTTCTTCTTCGAATAAGGAAATAGGATCTAATACGAGTTCTTATGTTTAGAAATGAACTGTTTACGAAATGAGATACTTTTAAAAAGTAACACTCCCAACACTGGCCATGGGTACTTGAATCAATATTAAAACATTGAAGTGACTTTTTTTCGCTTGAAAATTGTTTAATGTGTGTTTTCAGTTGATACTCGTCAGAAAGACTAACGGCACGCGGCAGTGCCACGGTCTCTTTAATAATTATTGCACTGTGCATTTATATTTATAACGGTTAAAATATTTTTGACAGCTAAATGAGAGGTATTTAAAACATAGTACCAATAATAACCATAATTATCGTAAATCTAAAGTCAATATATTTGTTGAAGTTTCATATCAAAATCGCTATCTTTTCAGTGAACTATTATTATAGGTCTTTATGATCTCAAAATTCACACACTAAACACCACTCCTATAGTTTTCACCCAAAAATCGGTAAATATGATAATTGTTGAGTAAAATAACACATTATACCTACCTACACAGATCCAGAATTAATTATTATTATTATTGCGACAACCTGACTTTTGACGAGAAACAGATTTCGTCCAAGACGTGTCCTGCTACGAGTTACGGCCCGGACCGAACCTCCTTTTAATTACATCAATTATTCGTGAACTATAACGAACAGAGAGCGGACCTGAAGCGGTTTGACGTCGGACAAGCTACAGCAGCTTCTTCGTCGCGTGCGATCACATCGCGAACTTCACGGCAGGGGCGGACGACAAACTACAGACAATTATCATCATCATCATCATCATCATTATTATTATTATTTTCGGTAAACCGTTTAGGACGCCATTCGAGGGATCATAATATTATAATTTGCCCGTTCGACGTTGTAATATTTCGGATGGCAGTTCGTGTGGGAATATTGTTCGTGCCATTTCAATAATGCCGTAATAGTTGTCTCGCGTACTGAGAGCAGGTATTATTATTGCGACCCGAACTTTTGCCTCCACCCCTCCGTGAGCCGAATGTTTTGCTTTGAAGTAATCGTCGTCCCGACGGGAACTTTACAACTCAAGTTCGTTCGGTTCGTGTTAAGTTGGGTGACTGAAGTAATAAGTTATATCACGCACAATGTGAGACACACTCAGGAGCCGCGTTGGACACGATTATCGCCGGGGCGTAATGATTAAATAAATAATCTCGAGAAACTTTTTTTTTCCCTTAAGCACACAATATAATCGACGGGCCCACGTGAGTTTGATGTATAATAGTTTTGACGTTAAGCCATATGTCTATGTCATCTCGCCTGTAGTATGACGTTAATGTACTTATCAAGTATTAATCTTGTGTACAGGAAGTACGGTTAAGTTTGGGAGTGTGGTCTATTATATTATTATAGATTACTGTTGCAACTTACAATGTATATTAACTGTATATGCATTTATGACTTGTAAATTTATATTTGTATTTTGGCTTACAAACTAAGTATTGTCATATTTTGTTAATAACTATATTATCATTGTGTATTGTTTTCTTAAAAAACGAAAACCTATATTATTTCTATAAAATATTTTGAGTAATAAATACTATTTAAATATTAAAATCTACGAACAAACCAAAAATCATATATCGACACCATCGACTTCCTAAAGGAAATATAGTTATTCAAATTAATATCATATATCATTATATTATTTACTATAATGTAAAATATATCTAACGGTCTAGTAGCCGATGTGACTAAGATAAAAAAAAAAACTAGAATCCACACACACTTCAAAAATAATATTTTATATATTCATTCCATATAAATTGATTGGTCTATTTAATGGTAACAGATGGAATTTTCGACGTACACAGTTTATATATGCAGTTCACATCACTATTTGGATTAAGTAAAATTTGAATATATGTATAATTTAGGATAAAACAATTCAAACGCATTAATAGCGTGTTGCATATATTATACTATTATGTCCATTCATTTTTTTTTCTTAGAAACCCAGGTAAAATAGTTCATTAAATTTTTGTTTTATTTAATTTATATATACTAGACTGTAGTGTCGAGTAGGGATGAATATCGTCTGGCAAATTTATTTCGGATTCTTTACAGGTACTCGTATTCTACAATAATATTAATTAAACTTAAAATTAATACATTTAGTAACACAATATAATCCTTAGTCTCTATTATTTTAAGAGGTTTTGTACCGACAGCCGTTGTATGAATCCATACAATTATCTTAAGTTTCTTGCTAATAGATTGAAATGTTTGTCCAATTTTGAATAAGTGATATTCTGCAGTGGTATAAAATCTCTTACGATTCTCTCAGATTTGTTACAGTATACGATTTAAATTAGGAATTTCTGGTACGATAATCTGGTATATAATATAGTTTCTATTATACACTTTACTGTTAGAAAATATTTATGAGTTATCTACCATCTACGTATATAATATAGTGACTATATTTTATGATTTCGAGTTGTACGAAGGAAATATAGTATATATATGCTTATAAGTTATAATACCAGCATCGACTCATTCTGATTATCATAATATTATATAGTATAGTTATCATAATCGTTATAGACATTTTTTATACGATAACATATTATTTTCGAAAGTATAATAATACGATGCTTTGGTTTTTGAAATGCAGCATCCACATAAAGGCATTGGTTCGATTGATTTGTATTTGACATTTCAATGAATAAGTTATACCAATCTGTATTATAGATTGATAAACTATGAATTTTATATGCGATCTCATTGGTGATGTATAGATCGTTAAAATGTTGAACAATTAATTATAATTGTTTTAGTGGAATAGTGGATTTATTTAGATTGAATTAATGCAGAAACATTTATTTTTAACACAGACATTAACTAATTTCATGAGCACCGATGTTCATATACAATAAAATAATACAATATATCTCTGAAGTACTTATAAGTATTATTGTTGAAAGGCATAATCATAATATTACTTTATAAAAAATTAAAAACGAACTGTTGTTGATAATAATTCACTGATTGTATATTATATATAATGAGTACGAAAAAAATGAAGTTTTTGTATTTCCACTTTCTTTTTAAGTTTTAACATTATGAAATCGTGAAATTGGTTAATTTAGAACACATTCAATTTTATGTTCAAGTGCTATAATTGTCGTTGGTTTTACTGAATCGGTTATATGGAGCTTGAGCTGGTATTTGAATACATTTCGCATAGCTTTCCAAAGCCATCCATACAATGATCGTATTGTTTAAAATCCGTTTCATGTAATTTAAAATGAAAATAAGAATTGTGTTTTGCATTTTTGGATACATGTTTGATTTCATGGTTCTTAATTGTTATTTTTTTTAGAATTTTAAAACTATTAAGCATTAAACAAAAAACTATTGATTTAAATTGAATATTATAACATGATAAAAAAAAATTTACGCTGTAAAAAAGTAATAAAAAAATATTGTTATTTTGTTGGTGGAGAATAATCATTATTCTACAAAATTACGAGTACCTATACAGAAATTATTTTAATTTAAATGTGAAAGAACAAGTCGTGTATGCCTAATATTGTGTAATTCAACTTTTTAGTAGTTAATTTATAAATATTTTTTTGTTAAAAATTATTGAAAATAAAATACATCGTATATTTACATAGTTTTAAATTTTTAGAGATTTTTTTTAATGTATTACGTTCTCTGTACTACTGGTATTTAAATTCATAACAATAATGACATTTTTTTCAGGTATCGTGGGTTCGTCGTCGAGATTGGCATATACTAAGCTCCGGTGTTTTTATGTATACAAATGATGACAGATTTCATGTAATGCATGCAGACAATGCAGATAATTGGGATTTACAGATCAAATATGTACAAAAGAGAGATGCTGGTTCATATGAATGCCAAGTATAAAATGTTTCACCATAAGTATAAATTAGTGATAATTATGATATTAAGAAAATTTTACATAACAATTAAGATATATAAATATTTGAAACGTTTTATCATCTTCAACAATAAATAAATATTATCTTATCATCAGAGTAAAAAATTGAAGGAAATACATATTTTTTTTTAAAAATAGATTACAAAAATATTTTACTGACAACTTATATAAGATTTAATTATTTAAGTTTTAAATTTATTAGTTGTACAACTCTGTTTTCAATTATCGAATATTTGATAGCTGATCAAATAAGATGGCATATAGTATTTCGTAAATACCAAAATAATAATCACATCATTACTTTGTATATTATATATATATAGTACACATATTGTGTGGTTCAATGTTAATTACATAACAAATTTTGAGTAAATTATTAGGTTTCGAAATATAAAATTTACAAATGGCTGCTATTTAAAAAAAATAAACCTAAAACTCAAAAAATTAATTATAATGGTTTCCTTAAAAACAAAAAAATCAGGTTTAGCAGGGCTTATACCGAAGCGATAACACTGCTAAAGCATAACAATAGAAAACATTTAATTCCGAGGATAGGAGGGGATTATTAAGAGCATAAAAAATAAAGTAAATACCATCATACCATTCATAAATTTTATTTTCTAGTTATATTCAAGCTATAAATTAGTAATTATTCAACACAATTAACATAGATGTGTTTATGAGGGTGGTTGTGGGGTGACTGTTTGGTGACTGCCTACCCAGTAATATCTGCAACGTGCAATCTATTAATTTTCGAGTAGACAAGATATCACTATACTTACCAGCCGTATTCTAAATAGTATTTTAAGTAAAGTTTCCCACGGGGTGACAACAATTACAAACAACGTTTTCAATTTTAACTAATTATACCTTAAAAATAATTTGAAATACATATTCGAAATTTAGATTAATTTTGTCAAATCGTATATTTGAAAAAAAAAACTAAGAGTGTGTACATTTTTCATGATTTTTAACTGCTATTAGATAAATTTACAAGGTTCTTCGTATTACATTTTAAAAACTTTGGTATTAAAATTAAAAATGTTACAGATTATTAGGTAACCAATTGTTGAGATTTTCAAGGCATTAAATCAATATATTCTTAACTTTAAACCTATATAAAAATTAAATGTGATTTTTGACATTTATAAATAGCTAATAGTACAACTTTTGTGTAACTTTGTATATATTATACCTATTTCATTTTCATGATTTTTGATTTAGAAACAGACTTTTATCACTAAAGATAAATTTAAAAACAAATAAAATTGTATACAATTTCCAATGTCCATAATTGATTTTGATAATAATAACTTTGATAAGTACCGGGAATTTCGCCAAAGTATTACCAAGTATATCTAATTTCCTACTAAAAAGCACCCTCCAAGTTAAATATTGATATTTTTTCTGCTGAAAAAAAAATAATAAATAAATAATACGCTCGGCCCAGAATTTGATTGTGTTGTTTATTGGATATCGCATTTTTTTCTCGAAATAATCAATAGTAGTTATATTGCGTTCAATATTTTGTGTTCGTAGATTAAAGTAATATTATATAATAAAAACATAATATGAAATTTTTACCTTAAATTTAGAATAACAGTGATACGGTTCATGCATTTCGAAAGGTGAAAATATTAAGTTTAATAATTACTATAGCCTGGACTGTATAGAGTATAGACAATAAGGATTTATAGTATGATTTATATTAAAGTTCTGTCTCCATGTAGTTGTAACATATATATTCAACACACACTAACCTACACAAAATAAACAACACCAAATGTTGATATTTCTTTGATGTTCACCCGCCCCTGAAGGATCCTTCGATATACATTTCGCGTACTTTGGTATCCCAAATCCCAATGTTGTGAACTTATATGTATGACAGACTAATTTAAATTTTCCATAAGTATCTGTTCTAAGATCAGTAAATCATTCCAAACAAGCGACATCTTAACGAATACTTCTTATTGTGTTAACAAACACCGATCGTCTGTGATCACTGCAAATTCGAAACAATGTTCAAAGTTTAAGTACAATTTAAGTGTGGAAGATTTAAACAGTAAATATTATACATTTATTCGTATTGCTCAAATGTTCGATATGTTTCTAATACTTTAATGCATACATATTACAAATAAACCTAATGAAATATTATATTTGATGAGTTATTAATTAAATAAAGTTTTTATAATTTTATTCCTTCAAATATGATAGTATTATAATACATGTATGTACTATTATTAATTGGACAATATTTTAAAAAGTGAGATTTCTCAGGTGATATATTTGAGATGAATTTTGGTAATAAGGTAATATATAAATATGTCATATTTATTAATTTTTAGTCGTTAAGACGAAGAAACTGATAGATATGTACATTAGGATGACAGAAGGCTGATGGTTTACATTTAATTAGTACGAATAGCTGATTTGACGCTAAGAGCTTAAACTATTATACTATTAATTATTTAGAATATTATATTAACTGATATTTTGGCATAATATAACAAACATATATAATATATATATAGATATCACATTTAAAAATATTAAAAATATTTTAGAAGATTTATTTTACAATTTTTATGAATTAAAATATTTAATAAGTTAAAGACAGATAATATTGTTATTGGATTACTTTTAAATGTGATAAATTGTAAATATCAGTGGTATCTATGTAAGTAATCACGGACTATAATTTTAGCCTGATAAGTGTATTTTTTAAGTATGAATATACCTAGCTATAGTCAAATAACGTGTTTAATTTTAAATATCAGAGGACACAAAACTATATTTTAAAAATAACCACAAATTATTGATTTTACTTCACCCAAGAGATTATTTTGACTAACAACTTGAGTCCTGTTAGAAGGTCACAATTTAAAGAGTTTTAATGAGGTTGCTCGTCCTCCTGAATATTCTCGCCAATTGACTAGTGAGTTTATCAAATATTCATAAATCGATTTAATAGCTGCATAAGTTATATTTTATAGGAATATAGCTAGATACGATTTTTAACGATTATTTGATATAGAAACAATAACATTTACAAGAGAATAAAATAATACTGTCAACGATTTTGCTTGATTAAATTATAACAAAGTGTATTTGTTATAAATATTATTAAATATTAAATTATGATGAATTTGTGATTTAAGGTGGCGATGGGAACGGGTATCGCTTCGCATTACTATAACTTGGATGTGATTGTACCCACGGCTCGAATTCTTGGAAGAGAAGAGTACCATATTGGCAAAGGAAGCACAATAAATTTAATTTGTGTCATTGAAAATGTAAGTTGTAATTTATTAAATTTTATTTCAATAGTTTTAAGCATCAATAAATATGAAGAAAAAAAATGTAAGAACAAGACCACATTTTATTTCACAATTAATATATATATATATATTATATAGCTTATGATTTAAAACTAAAGTTATAATTACTTGGATTAATAAATAATACATATATTGTTGAATACTTAGGTATAAAATTCTGATTTTTTTAGATTCTGAGTCTAGCGATGAATATATTGATTTAGAAAGATGTGTTTTTTATTTTTTATTTTTTATTTTTTAATTTATGTGTCTGTCATCACCTTTTAGGACAGTAATAGTAATTTGATTTTCAACTTCAGTAGCTTTTCTGGTTGGAAAATGAATCTAGTTGGTACTTTGGGGGGTCAAAAGTAAAAATTTCCCTGTAGTTTTCAAAAGCACCTTGAAAAACAAATGAAAAATTAAGGGAAAAACGGGAATTTTTATGCAAAATCGATTTTGGTTTTTGCTTTAACTCTAAAACAAATGACCATATATTCATGACATTTTCACTGGTAATTCAAATTAGCATTTTCTATACACGATAAGATTTTCAAAATATTTTGTTTTGAACTGTTTATGGGCATTTGAAATTTTCAATCTTTTAGTTTTTTTTTTTTATAAATGGCAATACAATTTTATTCCTTGGTTAAAAAAGCTCAAACATTTAATACCAAGATCATAATTTATTGTTACAATGATATATGAAAAATATTAAAAATCGATGGTCACAATTTTTTTTAATAATCATTTACAGTCCGAATTTTGACAAAACGTGACTTAAAAATCACAAAAATTTAAAATTTATTTTGATATAAAAATTCATCCTTTTAAATCTAAGATTGATCATGAGCTTGCCTACTTTTATCAAATAAAATATATCTACCGGAAAGTCAAATTAAATTTTTATGATCGTTTGAAGTTCATATTTTTACAACATTGGATATTCACTCGATGTCTCATGTATCGATTTCTTTATTTTGTTGCAATTTAAAAATGAATAACTCTAAATACTTACGAATTTCACTGAATATTAATATTAGCATTTTTTATAAACCATACAATTTTGAAAATATTTTGACCCTTTTTGAGCTTTTTACCGACTATTTCAAATTTTACTTTTTTTTTTTATAAATACCAATACATATTTATTTGTTGCGCTAAAAAGCATGACAATTTAACACAAGGCTCCTGATATATTGTTACAATAGCAATTAAAAACTATTAAAAATACATAGGCACACATTTTTTTTATAAGCATTTAAAGTTCGAATTTTGACAAAATATATCAAAATCTCGAAAATTATCAACCATTGTAATTAAAAAATTATAAAATGTTCAGTTTTTATAACTAAAGTTTGAAAATTTAAAACAACGATTTTAATAAATAGTTCATACTGTAACCAAAAAATGTAAAAAATATATTAACACAGTTATTTTTAACAGATATTTTAAATTCAAATTCGAAACTGTAAAATCAAAAAATCAAAATATGGCCTATCCATACAATCTACAGTTTCATATTACCGACGACTTAAGATAGTATATTTTAGTCCGGGTCTTAAATCATGATATAGCTACCGTATAATAACAGTATCAGTATAATTTAAAATATCCTAGAGTCTAGACTGACATACCTCAGAATTGTTTTTCGTATACAATGATATTATATCATTGAATTCAAATTTATTAATATCCATTATACAGTAACCAACTTGTAACCTTCTGTATAGTGAAGCGATATCCACTTGACCCCCTTTTTAAACATTTTTTTATCGGAGAAAAGAAAAATTTACAATCTGTATACAATTTAATATAATAAGTAAATTTGATATCTTATATAATATACTAGGCGTGGAGACATGAAAGAAAAAGGCAACCAGTGAAACTAATTCAATAATAATATATTCTATTTTTGTTTAGTTTAATTATTAATTTAGTAATTAATTGGTGGAGGTTATGAACTTGTTAATGGTTGTGGTCAGGAGTGATATGATGGGAGTAATTAGTGCTTTGAGTTCGTCAATAAAGGACTAGAGTTTGAGAGAGGTATGGTCTATAGAGGTACTCTAAAAGTGTTAGGATGGTTTTTGGTATATTTTTTTTAGTAGCCTGAGAGTATGTGTTTGGAGTGACAGAACTACAAATTGAAGTAGTTTTTACATTATTAACATTACTATTTCTAAGATTATTATTATTATTAATATAATTATAATTACGTTAGGGCTTATTGTTATCTTGAGCTGGATGATTTTTATTTTTTGATTGTTGGATTACTTGAAAAGATTTGGGGTGCTGGAAAGCCTCTGTAGTTGGCAGGGGGGAGAGCCACAACAAAGCGCTCATTTAGCTTTCAGGTCTGATGATTTTTGACAAATATTTGAATGGCGGGGTTTACAGTGGCCCGCAGTGGACTCATTCTGGCGGTTGGTTATAATAAAGTTTAGTTGACAGCAGAAATGACTAGTGGTTTATGCGGGAATGTTAATTTTTTTAATTTTTGATTGAAAGAGGAGGTCAATTTTGAAGATGTCTTTTTTGTTGATATTAGGTTTGAGGTTAACGATGAAGAGTGGAGGAGGAAGTTTGGTATTACGTTGTAAGACGTTGGTAACGTTTTTTTGGAATATGTCCTAGATAAATAAGTTTATTTTTTATATCATTTAATGGAGTTGTATGTTGAAGGTTTCTAATGACAACTCTAAACGATTTTTCTTGTTTGAGTTGGTAAGCGCGATAGTCTGAGTTTCTAGACTAGCAATTTAATGATGATTCTATACTTTTCTATTGTGCCAGTGGAAAATTGTATGCCATTTATCGAACTCTTAGAAGAACAATTTTCACATTTGGTTATTTCCTTGATTTATGTACAGAAAGAGCTTAAGTCTTTGACTGTACAAACAAAAACTGGCGGTAGCAGTTTGGTTTCAATAATGTTCAAATGGTTATCTGATTCCGATTCTAGATCCATATTGGTGTCCTGATGGAAGAAGACGACGGTTTCATTTGAGATATCTGCCTCGAGTAATGACTAACGATTTGGGCGTGTAAAAATATGGGCGTCGTGGATTGGTTTCTTTGGAGGATTATTTGGATCTCTCTGTATGTGGAACTTGGGAGTTATTAGTGGAAGGACGGTTTTAGAATTATTATTCTTCAATTCTCATGTTGTCGTTGAGGTATGTTATCATGAGATAATGTTAACTACCGTCCGGCAGACCGTTGGCTGGCCGCCGCGGGTAGTACTGAATGTCGGTAACGAATATAATAGATTTATTAGGTAATTAGTATATGTACCAGAAACGGGAGGACGAAGTTCCTTTATGTATGCGAAATGAATTGTTTGGGCTTAACGTTGATACTTTTTGGAAGAGATGTATTTTTGACCGAAAAAAAGAACGAAAATACGAAACAGTATCGCAGGAAAAAAATAACGGAGGCACGACGCTCAAGACTGAACTTCAAATCCGTATTTTAAATTTAAAAAAATAGTCAATCAAAATACTATATTTTAAAATATATTCTATAAATATAATATTTGATCATATAGAATAAATAATTTATATATATATAATCTTTTCTTTTTTATTTAAGATTTAACCTATAAATATATGTTTTAATATCTTTCTGATACCTATAATAAATTAAAATATAATAAGTTTAATTATAAATTATTTTCCACTAATTTTTATTTACATATTTTCAACATAGATAATTTAGTTACAAAAAAAAGTTAAAAATTGAGAAATTATTTTAACAGATTACATTTTTAATAGATTTAAAACAAACCTACGACTCGTACTTACACTAAAACATAAAACAAAGATTAATATGTTATACAATGTTTTATTACTTATTGTAAGTTGTTACTTTATATTCTAGCTTAGAACTTTATTTAAAAAGCTACATACATTCTAAATTCATAAACAGAACACAACAGTTTATTTTAACACATCCAACATCCTACAATTTTGTGTATAGTAAAAGTTTTAGGTAACGTAAAGTACCATTTACGAATTAACATTCATCATTTTAAATTAATTAATTTTGTTAAAGCTATGTTTTAAGAAATCGTTGATACTTATTTAAATGATAAAGTGACTAGTGAGTAAAGATAGTTTATAATTTACCACTTCCATACTATTGGATTTTGTTAGGTTTTGTATATAATATGAGTAATGCTGACATACTATATTATATACTTAACTGTATGCACTGTGCAACTGTTATATCTTTATTTGATTTTGATAAGAGTATTTTAAATTTGAAACACCTATATTGAAATAAAATATTTATATGGACGTATAAGAATTGTTATTTACTATATTTACGAACTTTGTAGAAATAAGATAACCCACATAAATGTAGCATATTATATTTTAGTAAATGTATTTAACACCTTTTTCGATTTTGTTCAAAATATACACTACGTATAAAATTGTTATTTGTAGTCAATACATTCACAGTTTAATTAAGTGTTGTAAACTTGTCAAGATTCAAGGATTTTCAATTTTTCATTATAAAAACTATGAGTAAAGCCAAATGGTAAAAACATTCAAATCTTTTTCGATCTGTTTAAATTGCATTCTTTATAAAACAATATAAATGGAAATATTGTTGTGTTCATATAATTTTGTAAATGCGTAGTGACATTATATTATATTTAAAGGCCACTAAATAACCAATAGGTTAGTTTACAGACTAAAACGGGTCGGTGATAACCACTTAAGACTAAACGTACATCATAGTTGCCGAAACGGCTTAGTATAGGTGGGAGGATGGAAACATATCTTTATGTATCTTTAGGAACCTACCTAATACACATGCCTACCAATGAAATATTGATATCGTATTTTTAAGTCTAAAGTATAAGTTGTTTTCAATATTTTGAATACATTATCATGTCAAAAAATTAAATTAAATACTAAAATATTTACTTATCATTTTAGTTTATTAATATTATATTATTTATAAAAACGGTACGAATATAATAAACCTTAAAACCAATATTCGGTGCATAACATTATATTTTATATTTTGTTAAAGCATTGTCTAGGACTTTTATCCTTAGTGTAAACATTTTAATAACTTAAAAAATACTCGTTGAAGTTTTAAATTAAGTAGGTGGGTGCACTAACATGTTCAAAAAAATATCCATTAAATAATTTAACATTAAAATTAGAATTTTGAAGTATTGCTACGGTGCACTCTATACTTAAGTAGCAAAACAACTTTCAAGAATTAAAAATATACGATCTTTAAGTAAATTTAAAAACTCTTACAAAATCAAAATTTTAATATGAAAATTGTCGATGAACATGCTTGGTGAATCACCCAGTATATCATAATGTATACTAGATATTTCGTATTATTTTTCTAGTATAATACCTAGGATAACGGCGAGTTCATCTTGATATCATATTTTACATTATACATTTTTTTTCTTCAGAAAACCTTAAACCTTAAGTATACTATAAGCTTGTATACACGTACCTATAAGAAACAACATTATCATACCCATAAAAATAAAAATAAATAAAACTTCCTTGTGTTCGTTAGCAAGACTCACACCGCCTTATATTTAGAATTAAATTAAAATAGAAATACATAAAGCAATATTATTTATTTCAGCTGTAAAATTTTAAAATTTACTGACTTAATTAATTGTCAATTATAAATTGTAAATATATCACCCTTATGTCTGTAGTATTATAGCAGCCAATATATGACCGTATGAATGAAAAATTTAGTAATTAAAATCGTTGTAACTTATTATGAATTGGCAACCAATATTTTATATACGTGTTACTATATATATTCATTTAATTAGTAACGAAATAAATTATTATGCAATTTAGTTTTTACTTAATTGTACGTGTATGTGAGTACACTATTATGTTTTAGTTATATCTGAAGATCGGATTTTTAATAACAAATAACAATAATAATTAATAAATAAATGTATGCAAATATGTACTAATAAAGGTATAAATATACACAAAAAATACAGTATACAATTTAATTGTTATAATTGTATTTATAATATTAATTTAAAACGGAAAAATTTAAAAATTATATAGTGCCACTATAAATATAGGTAGAACAATATTGTAGCTCGTGTAATAATAAAAAGTTAAAAAAATATTCTGTAAACTTATTAAACGAAACCTTAATACTAAATAGAAGACCTATAAGACTAAACAGTATTTATGTTAGATATTTATTTTTATGAATTTATATTAGTGATTTATTAGGATTTACTAATTATATTGGTAGCGAAAAACTGCTCTTTACATCGAAGGTTGTTTCTGGCGCATATAAGTTGATAAATAAAATTGATCAATATTGGTGGCGCATTATTTTGCATGAGAAAATCGTCAACATTAATTCTCTCGCTTTGAATTATCTTGAAGATGTCCTTCAATTATTTTTGGTCCAGTATTTTTTCTCATGACATTATCCCCATTCGATTTTAATAACTGAACTAGTTTTTTGTTTAGGAAGGATATTTATAAAATGTTCTACTATTTTTAATTAAGAGTAAAATAGTAAAATAAAAACGTTTCTATAATAAATTAGTAAATTATATATAATTCGAGCTTTTTGATTCTTACAATATTGTAATTGAAAAATCAGCTTTAATTGACTCTGGCGCGTAAATTCGGATTTGTTTATAATTAATCTACATGTTTCAATAATCTATGGTAATACTAAGTAATACAATTTTTATAAATCAAATATCAAATATCATAGTTTAAATTAAAATAAATATATATTTTTAAATGATTATAGATTAAATAATATTTACACCCAAAATAATATGCAAACAAATGCGTTGAAATTAAAAATATTCAATAACGCCCAAAATATGAAAAACCATGCAATGCCTATAAATTGTTGTCATTTTATCGATCAAGTAATGATTTATGAAAAATCATTGATTGCATATTATATAAGATGTAGAAAAAATAGCAACATGTATTTGATGTATAATCGCGTCTTAGGCACTTATATCAGTTATATCTTACATACTTTATATTTCAGAAGATCTGTATTAAAACCTAATCGTCGACTTATAGTTTGTATTAAGTTACAAAAACATAATTTTATCTCAATTGTGTGACTATTATTATGACAGTCTGCGAATAACTTTCATGAACAGGAAATCTCAGAACAAATTGTTTTGCTACTGTGGAAGTGTGCGGTATGAATATTGTATGATGAATGCTGACAGTCGCCACTGAAATTCCAGATACAAAACTATAATTGACATAATCTGACAAATCAATAAAATATTGGACATATTTTATAATAATGAATGCTGACATTTACGATTCACACATTGTTTTTTGGTAAACTTCGACACACCCACAGCACGGTATCGGGGAATGTCGAAATACATAATTAGACGTATGATGTGACGAATTACACGCTTTTATCCAAATAACAAATAACAATGTTATATAATATACACCATACTAGATTACCAAATATTTGATGAAAATAATTATCATTATAATATCTAGTAGTTAAAATGTCTTGGAATCAACTCGAACGCGATCGATATTAAGTATTTACAATTTACATACCTAGGTACTTTATAATTTGTGCTTGTTGTATTTTGTGACTCTGTTGTGCATGTTTTAAACGTTTGCACATGCTTCTACGAAAACCAATATCAAGGTTGATATGTTTCTAGTATTTGTAATTTATCTTTATTAAATTGACACACGCTTTCTCGAAATCAATATCACATAGTTAGTGCAAACACAGGTTGAATTCAACTGTGCTCTGTAATATTATGTGTCGCAGGATAACAATTCAATTCAGAACTTATTTTATTTTATTCTTATATATTCTCACTTTCAAACAGGAACAGAACCATATTCAAACAGTCGATGATAAGGTTTTATAAGCGTACTCGAACAGTCGTAAGTTTTGTGTCACAGAAAAAATAATTTAGTTTTAGTATTTATATTACCGTCTCCCTTATAAAGGTATGATTGTAAATATTTCGTTAGCCCTACAACATACACGATTCTAATAAATCAACATTAGATAGAGTTGTATACAAAATTATGTAGTTGAACTATTTTAAATAGATAGTGGTTGCAACAATATTTTGTGGCTACTGAAAAATCTCACCATAATATTAAGGGTCTAAATAACACGTCAATTTAAAACATATTTTTTTCTTTTATAATTATTATTAATTATAACTTTGTTGTAGACTGTAGAGAACAACAAGCAATCAGTTTTTTAAATAAGAGATTTGATACGTTTATTTTTCTAATACAATTCAATTCGATTTACCTATTTGACGTATTTTAGAGTAAAAATATTTATATCTTATAAGTTATAATAATACTAATGAATATAACCAACCATATATTAATGATAAAATACATATAAATGCCTACATTTATCATACAGGTTATTAGAATAAGGAATAATTAGTTGTATTATTATAAGTTATAAGTGTTAAAACTATTCATTTTATAGGAATAAAAACCATATTAAGTTGTTACAATGATGTTTATGTTTTAATTAAAATTTATGCAAACTTATGCGTTTTAAAAATTGGTATGCATGGGTACATTTTTTTTCAAATTTAAATAACCATATTATGATTAAAAAAAAAACTTCATACCATTGTTTGGTTAATTGAACTATTATTCAAATATTATTTACTTTAGATGAAACACTCATATTTATACTATCGTGACGTCGGCTAAAATATATCTAATGGTACATGCATATCAGAAATTTCACACTGCACATAAATAATTTTCTCGGTATGCATAAACTGCGAATACACATCATATTTTATAGTAACATATTACTAACATACAATTTCTAACTGTAATTATGAAATATTAAAACACGTTGAAGTTACATAATATAAAGGAAAAAATAATATATTTTACTTATATAACAAAAAAAAAAAATAGCGTATTTCAGACAGTCAACATGCTTATTTTTTTAATACTAATAATATTTTTCATTCATACAATTTGAATTCCATGTAATTCCGTTTTGATATACTCTGACCACATTTAATTATTTTTGTGTGTGTATAAGAAATGAACAATCGTTTGGTTATTTCTGATACTTAATTTCAGCTCTTTAATTTTGTTATGAATGCGGTATTGAAATAAGAAAAATAAATAAAGTAGTTTAATCATTTATTATTTGTATCGTTTATGAGATAGTGATTTTTTATTGAATAAATAATATCCCAATTTGTGGCTTCATAATATTATTCCTTAAAATAAATTTAACAACTATTTTCGATTGGTCTAAAATATTATAAATCTAAGTTTGTTCCGAATAAATAATGATTTTAATTTCTTTTTATATGAATTTTTTAACTTTATAAAATAGATTAATTATATAGGAATACAAAATAAAAATTATTTGATCGTTATCTTACGGAATTTTAAAATGATATGATTATACCTATTTTGTACCTAACAATATACTATTGTG
>PVMI01033878.1:0-24774 GCA_008528875.1 Aulacorthum solani | reverse complement strand
CTAATCACACGATTCATGTTAATTCCTTTATTAGTAATTTATCAAACCTACTCATTGCACAAATAATATGTATAAATTGTAAATTTATTTCATAAATTAAAAAAAATGTATATATTTAATAATTTATGAGGTACCTTTTATTAAATTTTCAATCTTTTTTACTGGTGAAATTTTTTTCTATCAATAATAATTTAAAAAAAATTATCATTGCTCAGAGTCAAAATATTTTGAAAATATTATCATAGATGTATGGAAAATGGTAACTAATATTTCGTGAGTGAAAGTATTTTTTCCTGTATAACTGACAGCAGAGGAGACTCTGCGTGCCAACAATGGTTTTAAAGAAGATATTTTAGGTTATTAGTTTTAAAGTTAAAAATAAAATCGATTTTGTCAACAATTGTTTTTCCCGACGCTTTTGAAAACTTCTGGGAATTTTAAATTTGACCTCCCGAAAGTACAAATAACAAGATTCACTTTCCTGTCATAAAATAATATGCTGATGTCGAAAATCTCGGAGCTACCAATACATGCATATCTACACTCAGAATTTAAAACAAAACTTTGAAATTAATATTTATGTAGTGAGCTTTTTTGATTTTGTCATGTATCTGCAGCATGACTGTATTATTAGAGCATAACAAAACAGAAATTCGATAGTTGTGGAAATAAACATAAAAACGTAATTGATGCTTTAAGTTGAAAAAAACAATTCAAATATTTGTTGCTTTTTACTACTACATTGCTCCATATACTGCAGTTTATTTCAAAATTCAATATTATTATGTAAACTTCTATTATTTAAGTACAAAAAAAAACTAGTAAATCTATAAAACCTAAATATCTAGTATGTATTTAATATACCTACGTTTATTAAGTTTGGAATTCAATATACCGTTTTACTTTTGGGGCGTGTTACCTACCTACTGCACAATGCACATACCTATTACCCATAGGTACAATATTATAATTTAATTCCAACTATTGTACATTAATATTGTACCAAACGATGTTTTTTAACCAATCTAATATATATATATATATATATATATATTTTTTACATCTATTTTAACTATAGGTTTTGACTATTGTAATTTGTAAGCAATACATTAGACTCGAGTTATTAGGTACATATGATAATGAAATACAATAAGTATATACTTTTAACGCATTTGTATCTATCAAAAACACAAAATAAAGAAATCTAAATATCATGCATATGATATAATACTAAGTTGAAATAATTTATAATTTGAATTAAATATATTATGTGTTTCTGCATAAAACACAATACTTGTTCTACAGTGTCTCCAAAAAATATATTAATTCTAATTACCTATGTAGAAAATACATTATATAGAAACATTTTATTCATTAGCTTTTACCATTTTAGCTCAACAATTAAAGTTACATTTATAAAATATAAGTTATAACACAGTCAATAGGAATATAATAATATGTACTAATGTGCAATGTGATAACATCAGTTGTTGGATAATACTTATTATAATATTATAACTATTGGGTATTAATATATTATATTATATTAATAATATTTAAATTCATTTTGAATTCTAAATAACATATATTTTAGTATAATATAATTTATTATACAATATAGTTGTGGGCACTTATTAATTAACGCCTGAAAATTGTTTAGGAATATATTCCTTAATTCTAAGTACCAACAAATACAACAACAAATCATAAAGACAAAACATATAATTAAGAACAACAAATTCCAGAAGTATAAAAAATTAAACAACAATATACAATAACATTAGGTAGGTAATAGGTTCTAAATGCTCTTGTTTAATAATATATGAAATTCAGTGTAATAAGTGTCCTTTTTTTATCTGGATAGCTGGATTTGACCTTGAGTAATACAATCTTACAGCGTCACATCATAATATTGTACCGAGTAGTTCAAATTACCTAGTCAATTTCACAACTTTAAAGTTAGACTATTTTTTATTTGCTATGATTATTGACTGCACATTTTTTACGATCGTCGTATCACCAAGAACCTGAGCTCATAAAGTTATATTATACAATGTGACTCTTAGTATTTAAGCATATTAAACAGAAACAAAATGGCTTGAAAACAAATTAGAAATAGTTTTAACGGATGGTTGGTACGAGTGCCTTTATGATACATACGAGTCGGTAGACTATAACATCACATTTCTTAAAAATTTAAGTTTAATGCCAAAAGGATCTGGGATTCTGGGTAAAAGCCAGTTAAATGCTGGTCAGGTGATTGGGTAAATAACATCGAGACAATACATGTACAGCAAATACAAATTTTGGAAAAATAAAAGTAATCTTCACATTTAATTCCGTTTTTTTTTTAATTGAATGTAACGATATAGGTACTCAACTTTTCTTTAACTAACTCACATTGAAGGTTGAGTTCTTAATCACAGTGGACAAAGTACGGAGATATTCTATTTATAGGCACTCACAAATTATTTTAGCATACTTTACAGTTTTACACATAAATGACATAATATCATCAACCCCAAGCAGTAATCACAATATAATAGAAAATATCAATAACATAAATATCTATTAATATCTATTTTTTTTTTATTCTATTTATTATGCCTACAACATGTTCTCTTGTCGTTCATATTCGTGAATCGTATATGAATCATATCACGTTAAAGCGGGTCTAAATGCTTAATCATAATAACTTTGTTTTCTTAAGACTTCTATCCGTAGATGGCAATAACAGATGACCGTTGAATATCTTGAATGTATTAATGTGGAACTAAAACAAACTACTTTATACTTATAATATTAAAGGAGATTTGATTGGATTTGGAATTCGATTGAAGAGGAAAGAATAGTGTTATTAAGTCTGATCTGGAGAAGAGTTAAATGATAATATTAATATGTCTTTTCGAATGCTTGACAGACAGTTGACATCGGCCATAGCTGTGAATTGTGATGTATGTGCGTTGATTGTGTATAACATTACATTATATATTAGTAAACCTGTAAACCCTACATATATATATATATATATATAGATGTTGGACTTTTCTCAATACAGAAAACTTCAGTAGACTGTTTGAGCGAGTGTCCGTTAATCGTTATTCGATGTTCTACTTTATATCACATTATGTACCTTGACGTCCGCATCTATTCAAATGCTAATATTAAATTACTATAGTTATTATTAGTTACCTACTACATAAACTTCATGCTTAAAAATAATTTATGACGATATGATATTTATAGTTTATAAATTATACGTAAAAATACTTCAGAAAGGAATTGAATATTAATTTTAGAGTTACATTTTTCAAATATCAACCCTTGACAGTCTTGACACATTTTTGGCTTTTCCTCAAGGAATTGTTTACCACCTAGATCTAATCGAAAATTGTTACTTGTAAACTTGTATTGAACATGAACATTGTGCATGCACCAGTGACGGTCAAACGGGTGGGGGACGAGGGGAATATACTCCTCCATCATGATCTTTTTTTCGATGTTTATGTATTATAATGAAGTTTCATAATATTATATGTGAGATTTTTACTAAGAAAATAATGTGAGTAATAATGATTATGTGATAAATATGCGGGGAGATTAATATTGTATACGGTGTACTGGCGGGGCGATAACAAACAAGTACCTATTAATCTTTTAACAATTTTTGACTAAGAAATTATTTTTTTCTGATTATAAAAACAATTATATGCAAGTAAAATAATAAGGAACGGATCTAAATCTACACTAGTGAGGGGTCTACATTTTTTTAGAAAAAATAAAATTATAATTTTAGTAAATAATATAGTAAATTATAGATAAGATTTGATCATAAAAATAATAATATTGTGTATATTTTAAATTTATTGATTTTAAGACGTCTGAACTATTTATTAAGTTATAATATTAAATACATAATAATGTATAGCATTTCCAAGTGGAGCGGCTAAATCCCTTTAGCCCACCTGAGTCCGTGCCTTAATGTGCATACAGGTACAGATGACGTACAGATTTACAGATACAATGTTCGTAGATGGTAGGTGCCTAATCTGAAAAATACTATACTGAAAAGTATAGGTTCAGACTGTGCCACCGTGGTTACGATCTTCAGACACCGTCGCACCAGTTCTCGCGTTTACGATTCACATAATATTATGTATATTATAGTGATAATACTGTTAACGGAATGCGCAATAGTGGCGGTGCGGTGCCGAAAAAAAAACGTTTCGACTGAACCGCGTTTCGCAATCAGATCACGTATGTGCGGCGGCAAAGATCTGTTGGTGGGGCGCCGGCGGAGTCCCGGACTAATAACACGGCTGGGCGCGAGCTTGAACTTGACCTCGCCGTTGTCGTCGTCCGTCAGCCGGTCGCGGCGCTCGCCGTCGACGGAGGACGACCGAACCGACCACCAGGCAGCGCTTGAGCGCAAGCTCGACGTCGCGCGTCGCGGAGTTACGACCGCCGCCGGGTGAAAGCTTGCCGCCGCCCGGCAGACGTACCGCGCGTGCCCTGCCGACCGAACGTCTAACCGTGTCTCCGCCGCGATAGCTCCGCTTACCTGTGCATGTGTGNNGTGTGAGTGTATATATATATACAAATAAGCCCCACCGTCGCACACTCGCTGGCCACAGGTTGTACCGCTGAAGATCTCCGACCGCGGGCACCAACTCTGGGAAATAACGTGCGGTAAACATCGCCCGCGATCATGTCAGTGCCGTCACCGTCGCCTGCGTCGTCAGCATCGCGATAGACGGTGGACGCGTGAGCGTGACGAGACCCACAGACAGAGTTATTTTACTACACATTGACAGTGGTGCATACGTGATAGTTATGGTGATGACGACTACGACAACGACGATGGCGATGATGATATCGTCGGAAAATGATTGAATCGGCAGCCGCTGTGTTACACGAGGTGAGCGCAATACCACCCTGGTAACGTCATACGATTAATTATGTATTATGTTTATTGTTACGACTTGTATTGTGATGATGATGGTGCCATGGTGGTACAACGTAATTGCGGTACTATGATGAGCGTGTACCGGGCCGGTATACGACCCGGGCGGTCGCGTTTGTTGTCTTTAGCCGGGACGCGCTAGCAATCGATCGCGTGCAGCCCTATTATACCGCCCCCGCGGATACGACGGCAGCCGCCCTCGTGTCGGCCACGTGACGGTTACGCGGTGGTGCTACGCGTAAGTTACGCGTACGGCGATACACGCGCCGTAAGTACAAGCAATACGCGCTCCGCCGTCGCCATGGTAACCGCGCGTTGCCGGCCGGCAGCGGTGCCGATCTCGCAGATTTCTCGTATTTTGGGGGTTGACGCGCGGTACTCGAGCGTCGGTGTGTTGTGGCTTGTGGGGCGTTTCGAGGGGTTATGTTTCGAATGGAAACGGGGTCGTTTTTGGTCGGCGTTCTGTGGTGGTGATTCCCTGCGTCCATAAACCTTTAGATCTCACGTGGTCATATTCTGCAGTGTGTAACTTACTCGCTTTTTAGTACCCTCACCCCGAATGATGCCACCGGTGGTGAATAAAATATGTTTAAGTAAAAAGACATTGCAACCCGCGTACCAGTCGTTGATCGACGCAAATTCGATGATAACAATACGTAACAACTTCCATAATATTACTTATATTATATTGCAGGTGTACAACTCGCGTGCGTCGATCGTACGTTTTATGTAACAACAATGAAGCCTTGGGTTTCACAACACGTGCTATATATATATACAAATATAATAGGTGTGTTATAGACGCATATAGTGTAATATACGGTTTCTCGGCGGCAATGCCAAAAACCGGTGCCTGTGCAGGTAACGATCGCGACACAAACGGATACGATTATGAACGTATTTAGCCCGCGATAGCGTGTTTGGATTGAATTATTCGTCGTTTATATTATTTTATTCCTGTTTCGCCGAAACGAGACGCCGTTTATTATCATCGTTATTGCACTGTGGCATCTGTACGCGATCGAGTGGAGTCGTTCGACGGCAGCTGGACATCTAACGCGATTATTTCAGATTGGACCAAAATTAGCATTGAAACACAAAAATCGACTACCTACTAATAATTTCAAAACCGTCTGGTTATGCTTATGACTAACGGGTTGTTGTAACGGGCATGATAGGACGTGCTGGCGTGCTGCGTACATTTGATTTTGCAACACTATAATATAGTATGCCCTAATCCGGTCGTCACATCTCTAATAATAATAATAATAAGAATAATAGTCGCCGAGGGACACATAATAATATATTCGTAGTTATTGTTCTCCTCGTTAATGTACGATTTAATTTCGCCGGGAAACGATTTAAACGAACGTGAGTAGAATACGGTTTTGCTGCGTTGATCTTTGCAATTTTCTAATCGAGAAAAATAATTGAAGCAATTCCGTGCACTTAAACGTTAATGTAGCTCCGTTTTTTCTTCATGTCGAATAATGAATTGTTTACTGCGAAAACGTTCCGATGGTGACATTATTTTTATGGATGTCTTTCTCTCAAATCTGTGAGGTATTATATATTATGGTATGAACAATAATTTATCATCATTGTTTACGCGGGTTGTCGTGTAATTTATTCCGAGAAATGTAGGCGGACAAAAGGTCACTACTGTTCACTATAGCCTCACTACCGCCCACATACGTACAAAACGAAAATATAAAATAACTATAAAGTCATTAGACAATGTGGGTAGGTAGGTAGAGAATTACCTATTATTTTATATATTAGAGGGCAACTGTAAAATTAAAAATTCCCCCTTATGGAAAAAAAATGTCCATACCAGAGGGGTAAAAAATCTCCAGAATTCAATATATCAAACAAAGCTTTTTCAAATGAGTGATTGACTAAATATTTTTAAAACATTGAATAAAATACAACAAAATTATTTTTATTTAAAATTAAATTAATTTATGATAATAATATATAGCTCAATGAATTAAAAAAATTAAAAATTATTAAAGAACCATTCATTTATTGTTTTAATGATGAAAAACAAGGCAGGTACCTATATTAATGTTGAAAATAAACATTTAAAATAATTAAATTTACTTTCATCGAATTACCTATGTATTTTATCATTTTTAATCATTTACAATAGTAATAAGTAATAATATTGATAATGTTTTGTATTGTATTACGAAATATATAATTACATATACAAAAGTATAATTACAGTTTTGAATATTATCCTATATTATTGCTCAATAAAAATAAAAACGCTTTTCATTATTATTTTATAAAATATACATCATTGGTTTAAAATCATATTAAAAAGGGCCGTCCTTACAGTATCTTGTTAAGTATCGGTTAACGTTAACTGGCTGATAACAGATTTGATTACCGGCAGAATTACTCCGGTTATGTGTCCATAAACTTTAACTTGATATTGTAAAAACGGCAATAAGTATATACTATTTCTAAGGTTTCAGTTATAAATACTGAAATTATTTATCGATTTAATGTCTCAATTTACCGAAATATTTTTTTTCTGATTATCAAAAATGGGCGAAGGCTTTCCAAATCTTTTGTTTATCTAGATTCTGAATGCCTCAAGTCCCGTGTTCTTGCGTCTACGTCTCGAGAACGATGAACTGAGCGAGTTTTAAAAATGTGTTGGCAATTAAATTAGTTTATTATTATTCCAGCGCCTGAATTAAGGTTTCAGTGGTAAAAGGGGAAGAAGGAACATGATAATATTTTTAGATCATAATATAATCATATATATAATAACTCGTACAACTGTAAAAAGATAATTAAGGCTACACGCCACGCACTTATCCGTTTACTTTAGGGAAAGCAGAAAGTACAAAGACATAATTAGGTATTGTGACTTATGACGATATCAATGTTGAATTGTTGAATTAGTTCAATTCATAATAATCTTATTAACGGTACAAACGATTTGGTAGTTAGGTCTGTTTTTATAATACTCTTATTAGAAAACGGAAGTTAGATTTCATTTCCATATGAAAACTATACTTAATGACACAATATTTTTTTGAATTTGTTGATTGCATTATTCATAAACAGTTTTAATTTTTAGATAACTTTTTGAAATGTTGACCTAATTTAAAGTACATTGAGATAATTACTCCAATTAAAAATATTTTAACCATTGAACTCTGCTGTGGGAACTGTTATAATTATTTATTGAATCGATGTGAAACCATTTTCCACGGCCTACACAAGTCAAAAGTTAATTGCATTACTTAATTATTATGACAATTATTACTTTATAGAAGTTGTCAAAAAATAAAATAGATAAACAATTGATATGTTAATATATATTTAAAAAAATTCTGACACTTAAAACTGTGTACAAATGTATTTTATGTAATGTCATCGTATTTTTTTTTTTTTTTATTGAATTACTTATAGGTAAAAGTATAAAATAAATTTAGCTTTAATAACCAGACAGATTAAAACTATATACAGCATTTTTGGTATTTTAAAATCCATCATCGTTAGGTTTGTTTATGATGAGAAAAAAGTCTAGTTCTAAACGGAATAAAAAGAGTTCAAAGCAAATATTTCTAAGCTATTGGTATCCACTATCCAGTACAACTGAACAAAGACATTTTTATATAAAACCTATTCGTCCTGGCTAATGTACATTAGACGGCATTTACATTATACACCAGTGGATTGTATATAAATAGTTTTGACCCTCTTTATTTGTACTAGAGTTGAACATAAATAACGCAGACGCTATAAACCAGTGTCTTTCAGAAAATAAAAAAAAGTCGGTTAACAATCTGACAACCAAAATCCTACAAAATATATAACTTCGTTTTGGTTGTACGAGATTGGTCGAGTAATATCTGCTGTTCATATCTCGAGAGTTATTGTATTTACGGGTTATGACAATTGACAACCGATAGACTAAATCGAGAACTAAATTAAGAGCTTAAGAATATTTCAGCATAAAGTGTTCCGTGCACACTTTCTTTATATTCTACTGCAGTGCACTTTTCGTTCTAAACTACAATTTAAAACCGTATATTAATTGACAATTATTTACAGAGGTGTTTGTTTCACATGGACACGATATGTCGATGTAATACTATAATTCGGAACGTTTTTAATAATACCTAATAATAAATAAATAAAAAAATTTGCTAATGTGTGGTTTTCAGGAATGTCTAAAAATTATAATAATAGGTATACAACGATTACAACTTAAAATACTGTACGTAGGTACCTAACGTCAAGCTTGTACTTGATATAATTGTATTATTATAAATAAACCTGGCTTTGAATGGACAACGATCACATGGTTTTCGGACGATAAACATGTCTTACGTCGAGTCAGAAAAAATTGTAATTTAATCAATTAGGTATCTAAGTTATAATAAATCATACTATTCAAATCATGTGAATAATGCAACTACAATCATTTACAATTATTTCATCTCACGTGAGCTGAGGTAATAAATAAATAACTATACGGTTTAAAACGATATTTTCGGGCGAAAATGTGTAGTATAATCAACATTTAAATCAATATTTATGAATCAATACTATTTTATATAATAATGTTTGGGTATAATAGAAAATATTTTATAGACAGTGGGTATAGTGTTAAATGTCAATAGACTTTTACGTTTGACGAAACTTAGTGATTACAGACAACAGATTAGATTAAAATTGAATGTCGGGTACTATTTTAGTTTATAAATATTAAGTACATATATATATATATATATGGTATCAGATAATATATGCTTTGAAGTTTAGATATAAGTATATCTAAATTAAATATACTATTATATACTACTAGTATTTACTTGAATTCGATTAATATATTTTTCAATGTTTGAGTATATCTATAATACCTTTGAATTTTAAAACCATTTACCTATAATTCTAAACATACATTAAATATAACAAATACAACAACTTGTTTACTATATAATATTATAAACTTAAACGGCCGGGGCATATTATACCTTATACTCTTAGTACTTTTAATATTAATTGATAATTTTAAGTGTGATAAATTATCATTTGGATTTTGTAGTAGGTGCTTCTCCAGAGTCTCTAGTGTATTCAGTAACGTTCGTATGTTTTGTATAAAATGAATTATTTTTTATAAGGATAAAGACAGTGGGGTTAAAAGTACACTTCAAACTGCTTTTATCATACTACAAAGTTGAATATATTCATAATAATTGAAATATAATTAAGCACTTTATCAAAGCTTTTTAATGAATCACTTATTAGTTAACTAATAATATATTAAATGTAATTTTTATTATTTCCATTAAAAGTTTCATAAAACTTAAGTATCTTAGATACTTACAAAACTTTAAACTCTTAAACTGTGAAAAATTAGTCATGTCACAAAGTTGCCATATTAACAAATTATTAAAGTACCTACTATAATGTAAAGTGTTGTCGTTAAAAATAATAAGAACTTTTATTGATTTTTTAATTATTTATATTTTTTAACACAGCTAAAGTGTGATTTGAATTATTTTCTCGTTCTTTAAATTTGAAATAAGAAATGTATAATTTATAAATTAGAAAGAATGTTATAAATTTAGAATTGTGATTTTCTTGATTCTTGTTTCAACTAGAATTTTGAACCTATTTCATATTTCATCAATAAATATTGCTTTCCGAGTTAATGATGATTAATAAATATTTGATTAGTGTTTATAATTTTCAATTCAATATTATGCTAGTGGTGTGCCAGCGTAAACGTTTGTTTTATTCATTAAAGCTTATGATCTACTTATACCTTATCTTACTCATTTAGATCAGGTACAAAATAATAACAACTAACTATTAAATGACTATGTATTAAAAAAACTAAAATTGAATGGTATGAAGTAATTTTTCTATGAGTATTTTTGACTTATTATTCGTGCCCAACTTTGTTTATTAGTAAAATATAAGTATGAAAGGAGTGTTGCTCTTGTCATTAAAAATATACCGACGGAATTTTTACACATAGCAGACCTATCAAAAATGTATGACGTGAAACAGTCGAATACTAGAATAACAATATCGTATAAAGTGGATGGTTTTAACGTTGGCTTGATATTAAATTATTTCCATATCGTTAATTAGTGTCGTCGGGGACGATAAATCTATTTGCTCGACTTCGTTCGATGTATTTATATAATTTTGTTCCGTCCAATAGTCGTTCGAAATGATTTGCAATCGCTACACTTCACAGATGAAATCCATAGCTCATCTGAGTTCACAGATCTCCAGATCACAATAAAATGTTCAACTTCAACGAATTTAGTTTTATCAAGTAGGTAGGTACTTAGACACTTATTATCATGTACGTATAATGTATGTACGATCGACAGTTTATTATTGGTACGCGTTGTTTTTACTATCAACTTTGCTTTAGGTCGTTAAATTTCGAGTACTCTTCCCGACAAACACTACAATAAGATTATAATATTATTAATTTATCGGCGTAGTCGATAATAACGATAATAACACATTAGACTATCAAACTATTAAATACAACCATAATATTATAATATTTGCATGTTTAGATTATTGTTTTTTTTTTACGAATGCGATTTCGATTCAGATTGCGAGTGTTGGCTGTGCAGTCGATAAGGGTCAACGGTGTTTCGTGTTTCACGATGGGTTTTGCGTGCGTTGTGTTAATCGTAACTACTTGTTAAATGCACACACTTCCGCGTAGACAACAGCACAATACATAGAAAGAAAGTGAGAGATAGAGTGAGAGAGAAAGAGATTTAAGACACGATAATCTCATCGGTCCACCGTGTACGCCAAGAACAAAAGTATTATTGTTATTATTATTATTTTTTTTTTTTACGATCCTGGGAAAACGAAATACACCGAGATGACGGTCAATTTATCGACTCTTGTTTCGTGTTCACGTTATAATACTATTCACATTGTGTACCAACTTAAATCTTCTCGATATTACATAATATTATGCCTCTGTCCTCGTGTCTAAAAGCGCAAGGCGTAGGTTCATGTATTATACCGTTTGTCGTCACGTCGGAAACGATATATTCATCGGTTTAAAATATACGTCTGGCCATATAACTGACTTGCAGACNNGACGACGACGAGTGTTGGACTGAAAACGATCTCAAATAATGTTCATAATTCAAAATGTGACGTATGCTATTATCATGCGCGCTCTTTTCGTGTTGTCAGACCGTTTTATTTTCGTCGGAAATGTTATTCATCGTTAGGTATCACATTTTGTCTCGGTGTTAATAATATACATAATTTAGTATTTTCCGCATGTATTTGATGGTTGTACATTTTTTACGAAAGCGTTAAACACTTAAAACAATGCCTTCCCAAGACTTGAAAGTAAAATATTCTTGCAACAGCCGCAGGTTAACGATGAAGAAAAAATTGAAGACAAATCTGATTTCGTACTTTAAATAGAATTCAACGTTTTAGTTATTTTTTTCAATGCACTCTAAGTAGTTTGTTCGGATGTTCCCACATGACACATAACCATGTACATTGTACAAGTTATATATTCCGGTTAAACGTTATCTAAGAAATATATTGTAAGTTATAACTAACAAATTCCTCTAAATAGACTTATCATGTAGGTTATATGGCCAGACGGTAAAAAATATTAATTGTATATAGATAACCATTACGCAGATAAATTCAGTTTACATATTATTTTATTTTTATGCAATATGTAGGTATACTGTATGGGTATCGTCTGTGTATTATTATTGTGTGTAAAACGTATAATGATAATATTTTTCGACAGTCCAATTTCTCGATTTGCATGGATTATTTTTGTGGTTAACAGCCAGTTGTGATTAGTGGTTGGATATTTTCACATGCTCTCCAAATACATACATACGATTGAATAGAATATTATTGGTGGGCTAATATATTATTATTATTGTATACGAAATTTTTAAAACCGAAACGGCTAGCTAGCAGCTATTATTTCTTTTGGAAATAATTCAAACACGTATTATAAACGTCCAATGTTGTCGAAGAGATACATTTTGTATCAGTTTGTGTACGTATAATGTATTTTGGTTGGTTTTACAGGAAACAATAAGGCAAACTCCAAAACATGTAAAAAAAATCTTTGTATATTTAATATAATATAATATAATACATATATCACATTTGAAAAAGTATTGAATTATATATTATGAGATTATACAATATAGCTAGTATGATGTAATATAGTGATACCAACGAAAAATATTTTTTGGGATTCAGTAATTAAATTAATTAAGTTAAAGAATTTGTATTAGCTGCTTATCCATTTATCCTTTTAATGGATTCAACAAACTTAGTAACCATTATTAATCTATATGCTCGCCTACGTACATATATATTATTTATTATACATAAATTATAGGCTAAATTTAAGCAGTTGTAATGTGATTAAAGAATGTGTGTATGAGTTTAATCAAAATCCTAGTAAATCTGGAATTAATATTATGCCGGTCACGAGATTGTCTATAAGTATAAATACTGCGTGTCTGCGTTGTAACACTATTAATATAGTCCAATTTTCATCCCATTAGAGTACTTTTTTCAAATTTATAGAACCCTAGTTTTTAATAAAATTTAACCATTGATAAAAAAAACATTTATTCGTTTGTCGTAAATTATAATATTATTAATTGTAAACCATTACTGGCGGCGTATAAAGGAAACGGTATGTTGGTATAAGTATTGTAATATTATTATCAAGGTAGGTTAGGTACCTAGTAAATAAGATAAATTAAAAAATTCAAACAATGCAAATGCAAAATACTCATATTGTATTAAAATTTAAATACACTCCATAAAAGGAAAACAGGAAAGAGGAAACCAAAAAAATAAAACCCCGTACATAAAGCCGTTAGGTTTCTTAACATTGAATTTATGTATTGAATTGCTATAGATGCTATGGAACACATTGACACAATCCCGGATGACATGTTTATAATAATAATAATAATATGTAGACGCTATTTGTTATTCAGTAATTGGTTTCAATCGTAGCATAATTTATTTTTAAATTATTATATATAGAAATTAATTATGTAGAAATAAATTGCTTCATTGCAGGAACACAATTTGAACAGCTTTTTATTGAGTTAGGCAATGGTGTAGTGATTATAAACAATCGAGTTCAGATACTTTGCACTACCTATATCAGTTATATTATTATAGGTTCAGAATTTAGGTATGAAATTGTTCACTATAAATGTTTTTTTTTTTTTATTAATGTAAATAGTAAATTAGATGTCGGCTGAAAGTCTAAATACGTGTTAAAATTAAAAGTGCTAGTTTCAATATTTTGTAAAATAAAAATAAAATAGTGATGGTGATTCAAAAAAAAATTGTATTATTCATTTGAGGTATAAATACGATTATTGTCAGACTTGTAGTGTTTTTATACACCTATACTCATATATTATTCTTGGCCTATCGCAGAATATATTGTACATAGTATTTACTTATCATATAGATATAACCGAGTATACCCGTAATTGCGTAAGACTAATGAATATAATATCACAATTGTATAACTTTTTGAACAATGCGATGTTTAAAAATTATGAGTAAATAAATATGTTTCGTATAAATAATTATTATTAAATATTTACACTCGCCGAATATTATTTTATTTTTCAGAATGCCATTAGTGCATAAAATTAATGTACACTTTAAACTTATGGTTATAATTCACAACTACTCTTATAGTATTATAGTATAACTCCCAAAATATGTTTTCACTAATAGGTACTTCGACACTCGAAAGTAAGTTGCTATTATTTAAAATATTAGCATCTTTAACGAGTTTGAAAAAAATGCTCGTATAATACCTATATAATATAGTCGTTAATCGTTATAATATGGAATATTAGAAAACAGTGAAATACCTACTTTAGAAATATGACTAATGAACGTTATGATTTATTTTATTGTTTTAAGTTTATGTTTTAAGTACATGTATATATTTTTTAGACTTATATAGATTTTTTTACTTGATTATAAAAGGCGTAAAAATCGACGGTCGGTTATTATAACTCAAGGAAGTTAACTATATATTAGCATTTTATAATGTTATTTTATAGAAATCGTTTTAAAAAAAGCCAAAGAAAAGATAAAAAAAATTAATAACCGATACGAATCGATATATTATACAATAAGCGACCAATATTAGACCGTCGAAAAGTTTAACGACACGCGTGGCTGTACTCCCAGTGATATGCACACGCATCTGCGGGAAAATTCGCCACGGACGTGTATTAATAATCACCCTATATCCGGATAATATATTTTATCATGCACGATGATAGGAGACTATACACACTCGACCGAGTCTGTGCACAAACGTTGTTATTAATTTTTCGTGATTTTCCGTGTACAAAATGTTTATATGCCTGTAAAATATATAAATTGTGAAAAAAAAGAGGAAACGAAAAAAAAGTAGACTCATATAATATAGAACCAACACGAACCATGGTTATGTTTGCAGTATGTAAGCCAAAAAACATTCTTTTCGTACTTTGACCATCGAAAACGACCACCGACATCGTACACCGTCGGATAATCGGAAATTGCGGGTTACGTTCGGTTGCCCACAACTGCGGACGTTTGTGCTGCGCGTGCGGTGAATAAAACGTCGGCGGGCGTAGGTACATTAATTTGAAACTAATTGCATTACCACAGAAATGTATTCGGATCGCCATAAATCTTCTTCAAAAACCGAAGGTTAGCGAAAGCGAATGAAACGAAAAATGAAAAACGTCACCTGTTGCGTTATTATTGTTATTATTCGACGTGGTTCGATTGGATTCGAAACTTTTGACCGTGAAAACACCCAAACAAAACATATACACAATCATTACACTGTAGATATATACATAATTATACAAGACTAACGACTCACGGAGATCTTAAAAAGACGTCCCCGATAGATCGACCCCCGGTGCACCGATTTTATTTATTATTTTTGGCAACGATTTAATACTACCGAGTACCGATCGACCTATAATATGTCGTGTGCAATCGCGCAATGTCGCAATATAATAATGATTTGAACTACATATTGGACCGTTAAAAATAACGATGACGCCGACTTATCTTGAAATGAAATTCAGAATTTTTTTTCTCTGCGCTTATAAAAACGAATGATATTTATTTATACGAGACATAATCTTGGATAATGAATATAAATTGATAGTAATGTAGTAACTACTTTCATGAATGTATTTCCAAAGATGGAAAGCAATAAACAATAACATATTTATACCTACATTGTGAAAAACGCATTGTTTCAACGTTCAACTGCATCGCCGCAGTTGTACCCATTCAGTTCGTATCTATAACCATTTTTGTTTTACTACAGTTACCTACTGTCTATTGTATTTATGTCATATTATATTTTCATAATTTTTTATCCTTATTGCTTTTGCAGGCCTTTTTAGTTATCTAAATTAAATACTCAAAAATGTATTATAATTATTTACTACTTATAAGCTGCTTTTGCAAAACCACCAAAACAGACTTAAATGAAATGTATTATTATCTCAAACACTGAAATTTATATACACAAGATGAACCATCATCATAAAATCAATATTCAAAACAGTTCAACCTGTTATTTAAAATATGAAAATAATACATGTAGTAAACTTTCAAAAATTCAATAGAACGGACTTTCTTATGGAAATAACTAACTTAAATATGCATATAAAGTTATATTAAATGCTTTGAGAATTTTCAATTGAATTAAAATATTAAACGTATAATTTTATATTTTATATTAACATAAAATGAATTTGTATTCAATAATAAATCATTATAATATAATCCCAATAAAATGAATAGCTTCTAAAAATTGTTTTAACTAAATTATACTATAATTATATAACCAACACTCTAACATTTAGTGTAACTGACCGAGTTTAATCTTAATAATATCAATAGTATGATAATGATCCATAATATGACTACTAATTTTATTTGTTTATACATACTAAAAAAGTCATCAATAGTTACTGTAGTGAACTTTAATGTACCACAATTGAATCTTATGTAATTATTATAATGTATAGGACATAAGTATATATATATATATGTGTGTGTGTGTGTTTGTGTGTGTGGATATTATAAAAATATCAGGTTTATAATATAAAATTACCGAATATCATTAATTTATAAATCACGAAACTAAACCGTGGTCTATAATCACAACTTGAATCCTTTGAAATCACGATCAAAAAACGCTGATTGCATTAAATCTTTTCCAGAATGTTTATAGTAGACTCCGTTAACCTTGAATATGGAAAAGTACACGTCTGATTCATAAACACTCATAATATAATATATTATATATGAAGTGTGTTATAACTTTGTACACTTTGAGTTTTTTCTTCCATCACAATACATTATATTCATAATATGATGTGTTTTATTTCTTCCCACATTTTGTTTATTTATTATATTACGTGCATATATACACTAAGTATAACAAATTAACTTTCATTACAATATAAACGAATAATATAGTGGATAATAAATCATACTACATCGACAGTTGTTTTGTACTGTGGGTGTACAATACCGCACGGTTTCTTTTCAACTTTTTTTTTTTTTATTATTTGCCAAAGGTTTAAATTGTTATTGTGCGTGGCACAACTTTTATTTCGGGTTAAAGATTTTTCATCCCCTCTGTCAAATGCGTGGGCTGAATGAAATTTATATGATCTTTGGTTTCCAGCCCCCTTTTATTTGCACCATTAAAAGGATTCATTATAATATTATATACCATCAAGTGTAGGTACAGTTTGAACAATAAACTTGATACAAGTTCGTAGCTGATATTCTGTTTTATGCAGGCGTCATTCCCGAGTTTGCAGGAATAATAAGGCGGTGGTAGAAAAACTCATTAATTTCGCAATGACTCATCTCTATAATTAAAATAAACCATTTTGAAAATCAACGAATTATGCGTAGGTACCGCAACAACGGTGTATAATATAATATTTTACTGCAAATTCATGACATTACATGCAATTCTAATGCTTATAATAATAATATGTAACCTACACTAGGTATTACATGTTTATATACCTAATCCGAAAGCGGTGCAGACAAATTAATGTTCAGTGATTTGTCCAAGTGGAATTGTAGTGTATTTTTTTGATTAAATTCTGCATATTATACTAATATATCGTAGAATTTTATATAATTATTTTAACACAATTTGACAAAGTTAACATGAATGTGTTAAATAATTTTTTATCAGTCGTGTATTAAACATAAAAAACGTACTATAGTAGTTTATTTAATTTAGTTATAGCATGATTTAAAATAGATGTTTAGTAAAAAATGTAATTATTTTCTTACAATTTACTTGAACATATTGCGAATACGTATGCGATGACTTACGATTTGGACTTTGAGAAATTATAAAGGGTTATAAATCATAAATATCCGAACGGTCATTACAGTTGAACAATTATTTCGAGGAAATTAAGCCATTTCCGTTGTGTGCGTTCTAAAGTAAGTTCGAGTTATTGATTTTGAATATATTCATTAATATAATTTTAAAATACTCGGCACGCCTACCTAACGGCATATTTCGTACCCATTGGTACGATAGAATAATTAAAATGTATAGATTATTTTGCATATACCTTCGATGATAATAAACTTAATGAATGACAAATATTGTTGGTGTATTCCAATTATTATATCAACACGAAAGTAAGCAGTAGTTCGGTATACATAATAATATAATGACTAATATGTAAGACCTTTCATAATATTATTATGATAATTTTCGCACAAAGAAAGTGAAATGTAACTCAGAATTACGTAGCTAGTTAAAAAAATCATATAATATTATGATCAATGCTTTAACGTGTTATCTTACATTCGTATCGTTAGTCATATTTTTGCATAATTTATAATTATTTCCTTCACCTCCGAATACATCCAATCATATATATTAAATTATTACAGCAAATAAAAACGTGCCCAAATACACTTATCAAGTAAAAGTTGTACACTTGAATTATTTTTAAATTCAATCCTATACTGTTCACATATACATGCACAATATTGTGTACATTTCGGAATATTTCGCGCTTGGCGAACCATGAAAAGTGTATACCCGGTAAACAATAATGGAGACAATTGGCTTGGGACGGGCAAATATGTAGTGTATAATATAGACTATATAGTGATATGTATGTGTGTGCTTGTGTGTATTGTAGGCACTATTATGGGCGCACATACGTGACCAAATATAATTATTGAGTAGGCGAGCCATACAGTCCAATATATTAGGTAAGTTTATATGTATTATTGTGGTCAAATTGTTCAATTAAAGATATAAGATAAAGTAAAAGAGACGATCGAATAAAAAAAATATGCAAAATAATATACCTGAGTAATGTTATATTCGTATTTGGTTGCAGATCTCGACGGTTGAGAGCTTGATCGATGGAACTTGTTTAATATTTTTACATTCGAGACATACTCATGTGGAAATATAATAGGTATACTCGTATTTGTACCACAATACATGTATAGGTATTCTCAATTTTCACTTTATTATTTTTAGCAGTTGGTCGATAAAATAGTTCCTATATTAAAAATGTTAAAATGTGTGAAAAATGTAAAATGTTAATATTGGTCATGCAACATTTTTTTAGTTTGTGTATTGTGTTTAATTTAATGTATATTATATTATATGCTCGAGACGATTAGTATAATATTGATATCAAAGTATCGGAATATTATCTAATATTATCTATACCTAGTCAAAATTAAGTCGAGAAAACACAAAACTTTAAAATTATTCTAGGATAAATCGACACAATAGCTAGAAACTATGTCAGCTATATATTTTACAAATTCAAGCGTGTAAACAATAAACCGATTATTATCAAAGATATCGTTTAAAATACCCAACTGAATGATATTGTAGTTAAATCGAATATCAATCTAAATTACTTTATTCATCTGTATTACCCATAATTAAATTCGATAATGTTAGGTATCTATATGAAAAGTCCAACTCTACATACTATGTTTGAAATTATTTTTCAACTAATATTATATGACGTACCTATATTTAGGTATAGTCGACACACATATTATTATACTATTAGACACTTATTGAAGTTCAAGTTGTATCAAATATTGTTTAACTTTTTACCTGAACATTAACACCTGGCAATGACGTATTTATTTTTAACTGAGTTAAATATTTTTTTTTGATATAGGAATATATAATATATAATATAGGTGTGGTACTATATTACTGCACGAATGCTAAAAGTATATTACCTAGTACCTACTCACCTAATATTGGTATGCTATTTGATAGGGTGTAATGGCAACGCTACACAGTTTAAATGCTTAAATTTCTACATGTTTTAAGTCTAAAAGTAAAAAAAAAATAGTCTACAGTTCGTAGGTCTTTACCACTGTTTACAGTATGCTTATATATTATTTTTATTCTTGGTGTATAATACTACAATGAATGTCAAACTAGTGAAAACCTCCATTATATAATAGATTTTTACATAAAAAATGTCTCCTATCATCGTTTATTTTGTATACATTTAAATATTATTTCCCTTCACATTGACAGTTAAAGGGTGATTAATTTCGAGGCGCTGACTATATTATTCCTCTCAAATATGTATCATTTTCATAAATGATTTTATATTCCTAATCTTGAATTATTACTATGTATTTTGGACTCCATCGTGGTTAATTGCATGCTATTTATTTATTTGGTGTCGAATTCTGTAGGGCCTGCTCTTATAATTGCATTCTAAGAATGTCGTTATCTCTTTCATCACCACTTAGAATATTTTTAAGGAACTAACAAAATGTTAGAATGATGAATTTGCATCATTCTTTGAAATATAAAGTGCCGTTTTTTAATCTTATATTTTGTTCTATCGATACATGGAAACAATCAATTACGTTTTAGTTAGTTAACACTTAACAATTCAATTTTTTTTTTTTTTAATCTGAATATTATTCTAAATAAAAAGAAAAAATTTATATTTTTAATGTATTTGAATAATTATTTGTATTAAAAAAAACGGTTGCTACATAGGTCTGCTTACATATTACATAAAGTATAAACCACAATGAAACATTTTTCAATGAGTAAATAAAAAGTTAGTAAGTAATTAAATAAAAAAAATTTTTTTTGTTTGACATTATTGTGGTGGATTTTTTTTATTGTGACTATTTTTTGATATATATTTGTTTTGTACGCCTATTTAAAAATAGACTATTTTTAGTATACAAAAAGGCCTTCAATCGTGACAACGCCATAAATATAACTTGTCTACTTCCACCAGTCAAACACGATTTTGTAATAATTTTTACATTCACGGGGGGCTGAACTATGGGGTGAATTATGTGATGTCGATCCCTATCGTAATGGACAATATTTATCAGCAACTGTTAATCGCTGGTCGGAGTTGATACCTCACGTACATAACTACTAATTCAGCATAAATAATACATATTATACCATGTTGGAAGTCTTAACAATGGCCGACGTGTCTGTATGTTCAGAGATTAATATTTCGGATTTCCTCACACAGACTTTATTCGCGGACACCGATCAATCGTTATGCTCGACGTATGAGAAGCTCATATTATGAGGTAAATGAACGCAATACAAGGTACTAAATGTGTATTACTAAAGCCATTAAGTTATACTAGAAAGAATAGAAACGCCACCTTGACATTCTAGGAGAACGATCGTTTTCGTACAGGGATGATTTTCAGCGAGTAAGATTTATTATGTATTATACTGTCAGTGATCGGCGTGATCCATTATGTGTGTAAGAATGTAAGATTTTACCTACCTACGTATATAGGTTTAATTCTTCGTGGGCTTTAGGTATGTTGTGTACTATATTTCCAGTCGTCTTCGTTTTATTATATTCTTCAGCTGCAATTGTATCATTAGGTGCGTGTATGCATTTAATGTACAATACCTATTCTTAATAGAGTTTGTCGGAAAATTTCACAAAACTCGTGTACAATGATGATATTTTATAATAAGCATAATATAGATAATACACAATTGTAGTTATGGTGTAATTATGTTGTTGTTATATAAATTGTGGAATACTTGGTTTTCCTAGCATTAAACTATACTAATATATTAATATATGATGTCAAATATGACTATCAAATGTTACACTCATTTATATAAATATTTGAACGCCTTTACAATTTATAGACAGTTGTGGGGAGAACAACTTCCAATACAATATTCAATGCAATTTATTGCAGACTTGTTTGAAGTCCGACAAACAAAATACAATTTGCTTAATATATGCGAAGTAAATATTTAAAACTAATTGGCCATAGGTAGTTATAAAGCTATACTTATTGATGAACTAGATATTCGATAACTTTTGAAAGCCAAAATTATTAAGTAAATAAACAATAAGTGGTGTCTGGTAATAGATAATATTCTTAATTAAAATTATTAAGTATGAAGAAATTATTGTTTTTAATCATATCTATACTAACACTAACACATGTACCAATATAATAACTAATCAGGCGTAAATAGTTTACAAAAATACTAAAAATATATACCACTCCAATGGTCTACCAAGCTTTAAATTAAGTTAGAAGTTTAGAGAAAAAAAAATATACGATATGAAACTAATGTAGTAATGTATCATACATATAGGATACAAATTTATTTTCGATTTTTAGGGAAGGGGAGCAAAATAAAATGATTGCATCCGCCAGATGGACCCTCGTCCCACCTAAATTCTACTTATTATTATGACCTGAACGATGTGTCGACTTATATATATATATATATAGTGTAACTATTACACGCTACTATTCTTAGTACAAAATATAGGAGGCTGTAAGCCTGTAATCAAGTTATACTCCACGGTTGTTTGAACCTAAAACATTTAAAAATATAAAACTATAATTTTTTAAAAAAAAAACAAAAATTTAAAATGAAACAAAATACCATATCAGGTTGGTGTAGACATACCTGTACATATTTTAGGTATCGTATTACTATATAATATAATATCTTACGCCTATCATACATCTATGTACCTAATATTATAATAATTGTTTCGAATCGCTATACATATTATATATGGATACATGTATATTATTGTATATATAATATGTATAATACTCAAAATGTATTACATAATAATAATGTAACATATTAACTTACACAGTAATTTTTTGTAAGCAGATAGATGAGACGCAAACGTAATGTCACAACTTGTCACAGTTGTATGTTATATATTTTCATATACCTACTGTACCTACAAATGCACATATTATACCTATCTATACTATATACAATGCGATTGTTCGGATAATAAATTAAAATTTGTATAATAATAAAACAACAATTGCAAAGTAAACAATGTGCCTATACTTATAATATCTGTAAGTACTTAAAATGTTGTAATATCATGGTGTGTTTTTTGTGGCTGTTTGCAGCAGACTGCAGTTTCCGGCTGTCCGACGACGACTCGCAGCTGCAGCCGCACGCACCCAAACTGCGACCTGCCGACGGTGAATGCCCGTCAGCTGTATTATGCTGTCGTACATGGCGCCATCCGTTAGCGATAAGCCGCCAACGGTGCCCAGCCGGCTGGTGCTGGAACACAAGTCGTCCGCGGCCGCGGCCACGGCATACCACCGGTTCAGCCGGCCGACGCCCAGCGTCACATTCAACGTGCAGCAGCTGGACGGTCACCAGCAGCGTGAGGGCTTTGGCGCCCTGCCCGTACCGCCCGTCCGGCGAACCATGGTCAAAGAGGACAGCACGGGCAGCATCGCATCCAGCGTTATCATCGACGCCGTGCTGCCGGCCACGCACGAGAGTAAACGGCCGGCCACCAAACCGGCCGCGTCTAAAAGGTTAGTTTATGTTTCGTGTCTTAAGTAATTTAATTTACATCATATTAAGCAGACCAAATTGTATGCCCAACTCGCTCTGTATAAGCTGCATAGGTACTTCTTGATTCCAATAAGGGAAAATTATTACCGGTCGTTGAAAAAAAATCTAAGCACAAAATATCGTTTATAAAAATTAACACTATATAGCTATTTATGTAAAATTAAATATAATTATTACTAATAGTAGCATAATAAATATTACTTTATGTTTTTAATATTTTTTAAATGTATTATTAATTAATACATACCTATTGTAATATTAAAGATGATAACAACAACATATAGTATAACTGTAATGTTCCTAATCATTTACAATTGATAATAAAAAAAAATCAACATTTGTCAAGATAATTAAAATATTCATACATTAAATAGGTAATTAATGTTTACCTCAGTAGAAAGTTTGGTGTATCACACCAAAATTGTTACCCCCACCAATTTTTTTTTTAAAATGCTGATGATACTGTGGTAATTTTTTTTTTTGTCAATTTGGAGGTTTCGTTAACATCGGTCGGCCTGGAAAATAAATAATTTGTGGGGTTATACGTATAGACGTAGGTATATAGTTGTTATGTATCTACGTTTTTTAATCCAAGCTGCAAATATTTTATTTGATATTAAACTGTTGTCGTCAATCGTAAACACATACAGAATTTTGACCGTTATATACGTATAATGTCTATACTCTATTTAGATGTGCATAGCCCATGAACGGACATACAGTGTAGGTTCTTCTTACAATATCCGACGTGTAATCAATTAAATGGGTACTATATTTTATTATGAGGCGTTTCATAACCCACTTCGTCGACTTT
>PVMI01033871.1:0-15922 GCA_008528875.1 Aulacorthum solani | reverse complement strand
AGATCGGTGGTTGCCTTATAAGATAATGTTAATATTATATATTATTATATATTTAATAATTTTCTATACATGCGCCTAAATTCTATAATATAAAGTAAATAATTAACTGCTTGAGTCTACTAGGAGAAGCCCTACAACCAGACCTCCCTTCAATCAAGTATCAAAATCATCATTTTCCTAAAAAAACAGATTTTTACAACTCAATAATAATATAGGCACTAACTATAATGTAAAATATATTTAAATTAAAATGATATTTAAAAAAAAAACTTAATAAACGATTTTAGTCGAAATCGGTTATGTATGCCCCCATACATCAGTGGCGGTTTTACAGGGAAGATGTGCACGAGGGTTACCACCCACCATGGTCTGTATAAATACGAGTACAGTAACTATGATTTAGTCATAGTAGACAATTCATGGTCGTGAAAACATAAAACATATTGTATCATAAATAATGAGAAAAAAGTGAAATTTGTTTGTATATACATACTAAACAACTCCCCCCCACAGACACACCCACCCCACCACCACAAGACTAGTCAAGAAACACCCATGATATACATATTATATTATACCTTTTGCGTGCAGTCATATATATTTGAACAGAACTTTTATCGGCGTAAATCTATATACCTACAGAAAAATAATAGCTAAAAACTATGAATTGTGTGTGTGGAAAAAGAAAAACAAGTACACCAACCATAAATATTTAACTCGAAAAGCTCGCACTTGACTTCCTATGACAACATTGTTATAGGCACAACATGTTACATAGTACTTATCGAACGGGCTTACAGTTTAATGTAATATTATTCAAAAAACGGTCAGTATGCTGAAATACCTGCAATAGTGCAGTCGACTTGCCAAATAGGTGTGAATATGGTTATGTTATATAACTGAGAATAAAATAACTGATGCAGAATATTCGAGACTTGAATTAACTCCACCACCCATCCAGTATAATCTGTAGAGTGTCACAAACATTAACACGCCCTAACAGACAACGTAAATCCTCCTGGCTTAACCCTAAAGAAAATATTTTTTTAATAATTTTGATTTTAAAAATAAAATATAAAAATTCCTTACCATTTGTTAATTTATTTCTATGGCTATGTCCAAAATAATGAAATTTTAAAAAAACTGTCGCTTTTATAATAACTGGCATACCTACCTATACTTTATTATGGGTATCGATTTTTTTTAAACTGTTCGTAGGTATTCTTTTCTTTTAAACACCATGATACAATCAAACTTGTTACGATTAATGTAATATAAATTAATTACTTTTTATGAATTGATATTTTATTTTATTATTATTCATTATATAATCATGGAGTTCAAGATTATTTGAAAAAAAACGAGTAATCCGAAAATGATATTCAAAATATGGGTTGCCGTTAAAAAAAATTAAGTTGTGTTGAGCATGCACAAAATACATGAGCTTAAAAAATTGGAAGTCATAGAAATGTATGATCCATTAGTCTAGTTGGATGTCCTGCAAACGGAATTGAAAATGATTTACAGGGTAATGAGTGATAAAGTGTGCCCTATTTCCGCGGACACACGGTATATCGCCTGTGGATTTTAATCGTTTATTGCTAATATATTTATTTACACGCCCATGTGTATTTATTATAATCGGTATAGTTTCTAACGAATTTATAAACATATTTCTTATAAATCATTTTTAAAAGCGATAAAAAAAACTATAATATATTATATAAGTAAGTATTGTAAATGCAATTTAATTTGTATTTCCTAGTATACCTATATGATATACCTAATAGTTGTTTTTTTATGATTAAATACTTGGAGAACATTGATAACATAAATTATTATCATTTAGATGTAATACTACACAATAATCGCTTACAGACATATCAAAATTTGCCAAACTAATTATGTTGTTCGTGTAAATACAATAGATATTACCTATATTTACTTTTTGATTAAATTTTCGTTTATAGAAATTAGGTAAAGGTAATGCTTAAGCTCTTATAGAAAAAAAGTGTAGTATACGAGCAGTATTTTAAATAAATATATTTTTTGAATTACGCGCATAGATGAAAGTAGAATTTATTAGTAAATCTAATACATATTGATCATTGGTATATCGTGTTCGATTATTTTAACATGAATAACATCCATTACAGTGGCGAAAGACCTAACTATTGAACTATCTCATTTCACCTGTTTTTTTAAATTTGTAATCAATTATTATTATAAATACAATTGAAACATTCATGTTGTCAGGATATTATCATTTAACAATAATTGTTAAATAATATATTAAACATAATGTACTTATTTAATACCTATTTAATATAAGGTACCTAGTTTAAGAAATTAATATCCAATTATTATTTGACAAAAGACTCTGCTTTTATAAAAACTATTTAATAGCAACCATTATGTTTATAATGTAACACACAATTTGTTGGCAGTGTCAATATTTGAGTTTAACATTTTTACCTTGTTTGTTATGTAGAAAAACATATACTTTCGGGCAAGCGTACATATTTTTCTTTTGTTTTGCCTTCAAAATTACAGCAAGGATTCGCAGTGTTCATGATATAATCACAATAAAATATAATATGCTAAGTGTTTGAAGCATAGTCAAAATAATTTATAAATTCAATTCCCGGTTCATAAAAAGGTAACAGAACAATCATATACCTATAAAAATGTAATGTAATATTGAATTTAGTATTTACTATACTTTTAAAAATAAATAAAATGTCGAGAGGTTAATATTATTTAAATACTAAAATATTCAAATCATCATAGCTCCCATGTCCCATATCTTCCAAACCCACTATCATGAACCTAATACGCTTAGTACAAAAAGTTAAGTAACTTAAAAAACTACAACTAGTTCAAATTCCTGTTTGAGTACGTCAACATTTTCAAAAATATCATCTGATTAACAATTAACAAGAAAATCTTAATTTGAAAAATAGAAGCATCACCACAGGAAACACCTTAGAATTCTCCTACTTTATTGTCCAATATGCGATCCGCCCCATTCTACATCCTTGCAATGTCTCATTTTAACTATGCTTTAACTTCGTCGATGTATGCAGATAGCAAACTTGGACAGCACACCTTCTATTTTTATAGACCTCTACTGTAACTTTTTTATCCTTTTGTTAACTATTTATCATTTGTTTAATTTGTTTAGATAAGACACTGTTTATTATTTGTTTAATTTGAGAAATTGATTAATTGTGCTACTATTTAAATATGTGTTCCTTCTTTTATTGGTATGTTCTTTATATTTTATACTCAAAAGCCGCTTTGCGTTTATTATTGAATAAAATAAAATAATAAATCAAATTAACTTAAACTAAATTCTGTAAAAAAATTAAGCATCTGAACATATGGATGTAAGCATATTAAATAGATTTAAATATCAGAATTTGAATTAATTCATTATTAATGATGAAAATAGGGTTGATCATGCTCGGTGATACTCAATCTGCAGTGTATCAGATTATCAACTGTGACGCGCCTATCGTTTTTCAGATAGACTTCAGAAATAAAATATTTCACTCAGAAGTTTACTTTTAAGGTATTATAAAATACAAAAATTATATTTGTACAGATATTGTAATTTTTAAGTCACTATAGATCATCAATACCTGTGCACGGTGGTGCGTTATCGAGTTAATTGTCATATTATTATTTTTGTATTTATAGACTGCGTACCGACCGCTTGTAATGTGTTAAATTCATTAGCAAAGTATAAGATAAAGTTAGACTATAATATAGGAAGGCAATTAAAATGTTTGAGATTTAATATTCAAATACTTAACAACACTGCAGTACCTAAGTGAACTACTGCAGATCATTGTCTAACGCCGGGATGCAGAGACAGGCATAGCTTTCGGTCTAATCTGTTTCCTATTCTTTTTTCTTGTTGTACAATTTAAGATGATTCATTTCGCATGTTGACAGTATAAAAGTACTTGAGATTCGAGAATGTGTATAGTATAAATCATAGTTATGATTTGGATTGTTGAATTATGTCTAAATGTTTAAGTGATCGCATGTAACTAAAGTTTTTGAAATTAAATGAATCAGAATCACTACAATATGGAGTTCAAAAAAAAAATTATTAGTAATGAATGCTGACTAATGAATTTGTGCTTATTTATAAACACTAAAGGTGAGTGTATTTACAATGTAGCAGCTTGTTACAGGTTGTAGTATTCTAAGATTCTATAAGTAAAGAAATAGGAGTGTAGCATGTGAATTGGTCTTTTCATTTTTGATTTTAGATTCTAACTGGAGGGATAAATGTATTGATTTTACAATTACGTATTTTTTTAGTGTCTGTGTACGCGATGAGTAATCAAAATATTGGTTCGATTTTTAACTTCAATATCTTTTCCAGTGGGAAAGTGAATCTAGTTGGTGCATTCGGAAGGTAAAAATTAAAAATTCTCATTAGTTTTCGAAAGCGTCGAGAAAAAAATGAATAAATTAAGAAAAAACGAAAATTTTTACGCAAAATAGGTTTTTGACAAAATTGATTTTTATTTTTGGAGAAACTCTAAAAAAAAAATTACAGTAGATAGATGGAATTTTTAATGAATGTTTATTTTAGCGTTTTCTATATATACCACACAATCTTCAAAATATATTGACTCGTGTTAAGCTATTTATAGGCATATGAAATTTTGGATTATTACTATTAGTTTTTCTTAATTAATGTCGATAAGAAAATTTTCGCTCGGTCAAAAAACTTATTTTGTTATTATTCAGGAACTTATAATTCTAGGTACTTAAAATTGTCATCAAATGTTCATTTTATTATTGTATAATTATTATACATGATGAAATTCTCAAATTATTTTGTAGTTTAAAAACTACAAAATGTTAAATTTTTATATCTAATAATTGAAAATTTAAAATAAGGTTTCTAATAAACGGTTCATACTGTAACCAAAAAGTCTAAAAAATATATAAACACGGTTATTTTTTAATAAACATTTGAACGAAATTGCATATTTAAACCAAGAATAACGATTTTAGTTATTTTATTGTAATTTAAAAATATAATTCGTGGGTACTTGGGACTTTTAGAGTAGGTACATTGTTATATTTTATACACAAAATGACATTTTCAAACGTAATTTTTTTGGCAAAAATGAATCTAACCTACTGTAGTATTTTAATGCCTAATAGTAAAATAAATTACTTTACTCACAATAATATCATCAAATGTACTAATATTATAAGCTAACAGACCGTCTTTGCTCAGAATTGTTTTTCGTATGCAATGGGTTTAAAGCATTGAATTTAAATTTAACACATCCATTACAGTGACTCTATAGACACCTATGTATAGCAGGGCGTTACCCAGTTACTCGCTTTATTTTTACCTTTAAAGAAAGGTTCATTAGCAGTTAAAAACAAAAAAGTCGACTTTGAGTGTCATTAATGGATGACTCACAGTCACATCAAAGCTTTAAGCTTATCACGAAAATTGTATTAGTTCATTAATGTGATGAATTAATATTAAATATTAGTATGTATAAGTGTCCTGCCCTTAACACATATAGGTACAATAATCGTATCACATTGTAGTTTAAAAAACAGTATCAAAAACCTTTGAAGATGATAAATTGAATTTGGACGGTGGACACTTAGAAATTTGAATAAGTAATTTTTTTAATTTAACAATAGTTTCTCTGAAACTAAAATGCAGGGGAAAACAAACTTTAACATTATCCGCAAGGGCGTACATTTAAATAAGCTTTGAGGACAACGCAGTAAGGATATCTATAAGTAGTAGACTATAGATATTAGAAACGTCGAGAAAGTAAGTGATATAAGCAAGATTAAGGATATTAAGGAATTGGGAGTTCTATACTAAGTATTAAATATATATTTAAAGTATAAACACGTATTCATTAAATTAATGATATCTAACTTTTTTTATTAAAAAGGAATACAAATATCAAATTAGAAACTGACTAATGAAAATTTAAATTAGCTTAACAAAATTGTATTAATCAAAAAATGTGTGGGAAAAAAATAGTTTTATTAATGTTTAATATTGATTTATTAACAAAATATATCCTTCTGTTCTGTATGAATAGGTGGTAGGTACTGTCGGCACACACACTATTTAAAAATTTGAACTCGTTATATAGATTGTATAATTATATATTCAGTTCAGGAAGTCTTGAACTCAACTTATATGAACCGGTAGACTCGCGGTTCACTAAGACTAGATTATTAATTTGTAAGGATTAATATAAATATACATTGAAAACTACCTCTATATCAATAAAAAACGCAGACGTTATCATACAAATTAATTTTATTAATACATTATAATAGAGAAATATGTTGTAGTAGATATGACGTAAGTATTTAATCTTAATAAACAATCAAATTAAATAACTCGAAAATGTACTAATACGAATGAGCATTAAAGAATATTTTTGTGTCTATCCATCAAAAACAGTATTATAAGTCAAAAATTAAAGCAATTATTGTTGTAGTTTGGTTAATGAAAAATTATTTTAAAACTATAAATAGTTGATAGAAAAATCAATAATTTTTTAATGAAGTTTGAACATCATTCAATTTTGTTTATAAAAAAAAAAACTCAAAAAACTATTAATGAACAAATAATATGGTATGTTGAAAACAAGTACCTATAAGTAATACTATAAATAATGATATACAAGCATTGAAGTGTGTAGGTGATTAATTAGGAACTATGCCACTATGGACATCAACTAATAATTGAATGCACTATGTTAAGTAAAATCTGTAAATAATAAGTAGTAAAGTGATAATATTATACTGTGATCGAATAATGGATTTATTAAAACTGTTACCAGAAAATGTTTTGCCGTTTATTATAATATTGTTCAATCAATACAAAAAATTTAAATCTCTAAGAAGAAAAACATATTATAACACAGTAGGTATAATTGTATAAATTGCAGATTATTTTTAATAAACATAAATATTAAATACATATTCGATCGGCATCTTATTGCTTTTTATACGTAGATATGTACTCAACTTTACAAAGATTGATTAAACAATGAATCACGATATTAAAAGTAATATTATATTTTAAATTATAAGTTCTTAATTATTCGTTTACTGAATTTACTTTTTTTGATTAATTATTAAACCCACACAGTTTAATTGTACTTAGTAATTTTTATAGGTAGGTGTACCTATACAAATACCGGCACATCGTACAGCAGTACATACCTATTTTAAATTTTATTGCTGGTATAATATATTTCTTAATTTCTTATTATTTTTAATTTAATGTGACAATTATTAAAAACGATTTTCCGCAAAGTTCGGTTTACTAAAAGTGGTAACAGTTATATCGTTTGTGATGGAAATAATTAGGAATTTAAAAAAATTGCTACCCAAAGTACTAAACATGTTCAGCTTACAATCTAAAGAGTGATTCCATTTAAATGAATTATTTTTCACGTAGGAAAAATTCGATCTATATACCTACCGCAGTATATTATTTAAGATAACAATAATCTACTATGAACACTCACTATCAATATATTATATTAAATTACATATTATGTTAAACATTTTATTAAAAATGTAATTTATATTGCAGATAAAATATCATCAGATATTTTAGTATGTAGAACAAGCGCGTTTCATTTTTATTTAAGGGAGAAACATTGGATTTACAATAATTATTTAATTTTAATTAGTTTAATAATAATTATAATTTAAACTTATCAACATAATACTTTTATCATGAGGTTAAGTTAAGTAAGGTACACATGTGTATGGTTTTACTTTTTCAGATGTACGAACAATATCCTTTCGATTTATTGCAATTCCAGAATTCAGCTAGTATTATTTTCACTTTTTGGGAAGTTTATTACCTACAGAATTATACTGGTGATGAACTGATAAATCTGCACGAATCCTATGGGATTTGTAAGCATTTTGGTGCACACAACTATAAAGATCACTATTCATTTCGTTTAAATAAACTGAATTATTTTTAGATTCTGAGCGGAGCAGATAATGAATTGATTTTAAAATGATGTGTGTTTTTTATTTTTGTGTCTGAAGATCATTTTTCTAGTAGAGAAATTAATGCTATTCGAATCATCAACTTTAAGGGTGGTTTCCGGTGGTGAACCTATGGACCTAGTTGCAGGTACCTTTGATAGGGCAAAATGTTAAACTCTCAATTATTCTTGAAATGATCGGGACAAACAAACGATCATATATTTTCATCAAAATAACTGATTGATTACCAAGGTTACACAAAAGTTACACCGTCTTCGTTCAAAATAGTTTTACATCGTATACAATAATTTATTTATTTATAGAAGGCGAGTCCAAACGTAGTACAGAAAAATGGTAGATGATAAATACTAAATGTGATTTACACATAAATAATGTAAAACAAATATGTACCTATATATTTTTGATAGTTTTATTAATTGCTATAAAAGCATTTTATAATTTTTATATTACATTTTCAAACTTTTTGACCATTAAAAAACATTTTAACAAAAAAAAGAGTTATTTAAAAAAAATTGAAAATATAAAATATTTAAGCAATTCAAAAAAGTAAAAATATTTTTTAAATCATACCGTGCATAGAAAAAATGAGATATTTGGTAAAAAACGGGAAATTGTTTTTGTTAATAATTAGTATTGTGTAAGTTTTTCCGCATCTTTTTGTTAATTTTTTGCAAGGAGTATAAATTATTAAGTAATGCGTATTTTCTAATTTTGACCCTCAAAGTAGAACTAAATCAAATTGACTAGCAGAAACCATCTTTAAAATTTAACTTTATTATGTAATAATGAAGATAGCAATTTTACATAACATAAACATACTTCATTGTAAATCCAATACATTATATCTTTGCTCAACATTTTGAATATAATTTATGTTTAATTCAAGTGTATGAATAAAATTTACTATTTATGAATTTTTTAATCTATTTTGACACTATAACTAATTTTTTTTGGTTTTTGTATCGGTACCTATGTAGTTTAACTACTACGAAATGATATTTATGATGGATAAAATAGCGTTGATATGGTATAGGTACATATATATATATATACAGTATAACATATAAAAAATGTATTAATTTACACTCTTCAGTTGAATAGAATCCCAAACCTAAGCGCATCGAAGTTGTGTACTTATAAAATGTGGTGGAAGGTTAGATGGAAGGTTATCGTAAAAATTCAGTGATGATTATAAAAATTATATTTCAATTTGGAACTAAAAAAATATAACTAAGAAATAATACCTAGTATTGTTTGTATAATATTATAAATATTTTTGAAAATACAATATTATAATTTATTGAAAGTTGTGTAAGAATTAAATGGGTTTACTGGCGTTACAAAATATAATTTTCTATATTTCTTGCCTACTTCATGTATTTAAGGGCGTTTTTACTTATATTATAAAATGTATAAAACCGGTACACCTAATACGTATCACATTAATTCAATAAATATATAATAATTCAAATTTTTTTCATACCCGTGGCACATTTTTTAGCAGGACAAACTATTTATACCACTACTTATTATATAGTATATGAGTTTAAGGGGACTCTGTATAGGCAATTTTTCTATATCATGTGTAAATTTAACAGTATTTCATAATATATAACCATATTATAGGTACCTATTTAAAAATCAAATTACAATTGGTTCTGTGCTAAAATGTTGGTTATCATTTTTAATTGCGTCGCTACTGTCGTATTCAACTAATCATAATTTGTTCGAAAGTATATTGTTTTGTGTAATAATTATCACTATCCGAAACTCGAGTGAAATTATGGGCATATACCTTACATATGTACTGTGTAATATTGTGATAATTTTGGTGTTTTTTGTAGTTTTTTATATTTATTGTAGTATTGTGTGGGAAAATTTGGTTTTCGTTGTAGGTATTATATACCTACTTCAAAATAATAATGTACCTTTCAAATGACTCAAACCCATATAAATAAAAAAAAATTATTTTAGCATATTACGAATAAATTATGATTTAAAACTGGTTTAATTTATTAAAACAATCCAACAGTTTGTTTATAAATACGGATTTGTATTATTAAATCGTATTTATCAGAATATTGAAAGACAATTAATTGGGTATAGCTGTTGTTCAATACAATATTTGATGTCTTGGCACAATTACTTTTCCTTGCTATTATTATCTATACATTTATTTTTAATGAAGATATTTTCATCTTATATAATTTTGTTTACCCTTGAAGAATACTGTACTAAGAACAATATCTTTTAGTTTTAAATAATATACGTCTGTACATGGTCTGTAAAGTGTTTGTTCTACACAAGTAATTATTCGATAATTGTTTTTTATTGATTAAAATTTAAAAACATTTATCTCGAGAGTAAGTAAATCGTTTACCTATTAATTATAGGCTATTAATGTTGTATTTTTGATAGGCAAATAATAATAATTAATGAGTCTTGAACCCGTCCGCCAATATTATATTGCTTAGTACCTACCTAATTACTAATTACTAATTACCTACTAGGTGTGGACGTACAGTTATATACGTATATCTAATATATTAGGTTTACCTTTTAGTTTGTCAATTAGAGCCACTCCACCAAGATTAAAAATGTTCATAACCAACTTGATACTGAATAATAATCGAATTGATCGATATTGAAGTTCACAATTTAGGGATTATACTATGATTTTTATAATAGGTATATCAGACTTGACTTGAACAGTGCCTACTTTCACAAGGGAGTCGTATTTACTTATTTGGATCAAGAATTTGTTGTATAAAATGTATACTTGGTATTTGCGGTTATTATTGTTAGTTTGGCGTTTAGATAAACCTAAGATAGTATTAATATTATATACATCAATTAAGTTGTTAAGCCGTAAATGTGTAAATTTTACCTGTTCGCGTTCTGCAGAGGAAATTGTGGCAAATATATGATATTGGGCAATGCTGTTCAAATGGAGTTTAGAAAATATTACAATTGCAATTACGAGTGACGGTAAATATAGAACTATAATAAAAAAAATAGGGAGCGTTTTCGACATCTAACAGAAGATCACCGATATAATATTAAATACCTAACTTACAGTTATTCTCAATTCACCGTGATAAGAAACAAGATGATAACAGAAGAGGCGGATGAGTTTGCGGTTATCGTGACGATGAACATTCTCTAAAATGTTCACCTATCGTGACTTATGAGTCGAGCATGATTGCATGAACATTAATATTATTGCATTCGACGTTTCAACATTTCGACCGGGCATGTGGTGAAATAATTGTGGAAATATCGGCCCCCCTTGCGACTTTGGCTCCAAATAATTTGGAAACACGTCATGTATTATTAACCATGGTTGTCGGTCGTTCGCGAAGATCGAAAACGGAGCAGTTTTGGCAGACACTGGCCGTGTATGCGTCATGATAACGACTGATAATACGACCGTCGATCTTTTGTTCTCTGATATGAATGCATGTAAATTCATCACCAAAGGAATATATAATAATTTTAATTATGGACGTGCCAGTTTATACTGTTTTTACTGAGCATCGGCAGCATGCTCACTATTGTAGTTATTATTGCAGGCTATAGCGCTGTCGAACCACAAACATACCTGTCGGCGGACGAACCGCGAGTTACGACAACAACAACCACAACTATATGCCGGGGAGGCGGGCCCTCTACCACGGTAACGCGGGCACTGGGTGCAATGCATAGAGTAATATTACTCTATGGTGCAATGACCACTCTATTACTACAAGTGTCGTGGAAGAAACGGCGACTGGCTGACTCTTCCACGGGTGGCGCTCCGACGACGACGACGACGACGACAACAACAACAACACCACCACCAACACTACAACTGTAAGCATTATATGGTTTTGTTTCTATATAGTAAGTTGTTCACTTGTTCTTTTACGGCATTGTGTTCGGGACCGCTATTGATAAGGAGCTCCGTGACGTAATCGCAAGCTCGACGACACTCCGCTAGTCCGCTGCGCTATGCGTATCAACGAAATTCCTAGTCGCAACACGGCATGATGACGGCGGTGATCTACTGATGTCACAGTTCACGATTTTTGTTTGATATTATTATTATTTTGAAATGCTTTTCCTTGAGAGCGTCGTCCTAGTGCGGTGTTAGGCTGTTGTTGTTGTTGTTGTTGTTGTTGATGCTGTAGTGTTGTTGCCGTCGTACCTTCGTAGTAGTAGCCAAGTAGGTGCGCTAGTAATTTTCGTCTCTCCAGTTCGCGGTGCGAAAACACGTAATATTTTTATTTTGTGCGGGACCGCCTCCGATCCTTTTCGTACGGTTTCCTGTACCGTTTATCTGCCCTAGCCGTCGCACCTCCGTCGCTTTTCCGTTCTCGTCCCACCTGATGTGCTTGCAATGAACGGGATGACGTTCAGCGAGTTGATGTACCTGTTCTGCTGCCCACCCCTGCCGTCCCGCATCGCCGCCAAGCTAGCGTTCCTTCCGCCGCCAATTACGTACGACTTCACGCCGGTGGACAGTGGCGAGACCAAATACCATATCAAGTTCAACGACAAGGCCGAGTGGCAGTACACGGACAGCGACGTGCAGAACATCGAGGGATTCTACGCTCGCACGTCCCGTGGTAATCGCATAGCTTGCATATTCGTGCGATGCTGTCCCAACGCCCGTTACACCATACTGTTCTCGCACGGAAACGCCGTCGACCTGGGCCAGATGAGCAGCTTCTACCTAGGACTGGGTATGAGAATCAACTGCAACATATTCAGCTACGATTATTCCGGCTACGGCATCAGCAAGGGTAAGCCGACCGAGAGGGACCTGTATGCGGACATTGACGCCGCTTGGCAAACATTGAGGACCACCTACGGCATCAGCCCCGAAAACATTATACTGTACGGCCAAAGCATCGGTACCGTGCCCACTGTCGACTTGGCATCTAGATATGAAGTGGGAGCCGTGGTCCTTCATTCGCCTTTGACATCTGGCATAAAAGTAGCTTTTCCTAGGTCCAAAAGGAAATGGTTCTTTGACGTGTTTACCAGGTACATAAGTATTTATCTCTTAGAACTTCACCATTTTACCCCATTAATTTGCTTAATTTTCTATTGTCTCTGTGCCTACCACATTTTTCAATTTAACTTAAAGACTCGGTATTAATTATACTTGTACAGCCAATTGCGGTGTAAAGTATACTTATGATTTGATGCATAGTGATATTTAGTGCAGGTATGAAGGGTTTCTAAGGTATGACTTGTTACATAATACTAAGTATAAATCTATAAACACACCCTTTGTTAAACAGTCAATAAACAAAAAATAAATAAATATGTAATTTTATATTAGCCACACCCTATTTTATATTATGTGTACCGGTGTGTGCCTATCTGTTTTTTATTCTCTGGTTGTATAATGAAGGGTTATAATTTATATAAAATGAAATTGTGTGAACAAGTGGGATTATGTAGACAACAATTGGTTTGCTTGTACAAACAACCTAGTAGAGTAGTGAACTTATGATATTAATTTGAATTTTTGTAATAAATACTTTGTATTGAAATTATAAATTATTAAATATTTTTTTTTAATACCTATTATTAAATAGGCGTATCATTTATCCAATTATTTTGTAAATTATACTTATATAATAGATGTGCATAAATATAATAGTGGCAATTGCATTAACTTAAATCTAAATAAATTAAGTTAGCCAATGGTTAATTAATCTTTAAAAAATAAAAAAATAGGTAGTTGAATATTAAGATATTATTATGCTATTTATGCTAAACATTTTCTTATGAATATTGATTTAAATCGTATATTACTCACGTCATAATTGTCTGTTATAGAGATCAATTTATGAGTTATTCATTTCAACTACCCAGAAATCACCAATTAACCTTTTTATTATTACTCCACCACCTTCAATATATATATATATTGATAATTAAAAAAACTGTTAATATTATTTATGTACTATTAGCCATTAGGAAATGCCTAATATTTACTAAGGTTTTCTTTTTAAGTATACAATTTTATAATCTATAAGTATAATTTAAAAATTCTTTCATTTTAACACAAATGCTAGATAAGCATATTTTTACCGAGTCAATTGCATTAATAATTTTTAGATACCTTCCTTAGGAACATAATAATGTATCTACTGTCCTAATATTATATACTTCATTCAATCTGATGATTTATACTTAGTTTAAACATAGTTCTCTTAAATATATGGACTGTTGTTCGTAATTTGTTGCATTTACTAGATTATGTAGATACCTAGTGCTTAGTATTATGCATATTATATTTGAAGTTATTTAGTAACTGAAATAATAAACACAAACTTTTGTTACTTTGCTAGTATTTTTCTCAAGAAAATGGGTATCCCGGGTAAAATACAATCTTGGTTTATTGATTTATTATATCTGTTTGTCTTGTACATAGCAATGGATAAATAATAAATGTAGATTTAATACAAAGCTTAAATAAAAAATAAATAAAAAAATGTAGACTAGATTTATATTTAAGTGAATTGACCTATGGGCTATGAACAAATGTTGATGAGAAAATAAATTATTTGATATGTCAATATGCATATTGATTAGAATATATTATAGTATTTTTTCAATATTTAAAACATTTATACCTTGTTTTTTAAATTAAAAACTAAAAGTATAATTTAATCAAAAGATAATATTAATAGGTGAATTAACTCTTTATAATATTTGACTAGATGATACAATTTTGGTTCTATAATAAATAAATCTGTTTTAGTGTCCTTTTCTGAATAAATTAAGTACATTTAATTATTTATGTTTTTATCAATTAAATTATGTCATTTTTTAGTATCGATAAGGTATCAGAAGTTAACTCTCCAGTGCTCGTCATACACGGAACACACGACGAAGTAATTGATTTTTCACACGGTGTTGCTATTTATGAAAAATGTCCTAAAGCAGTTCCACCATTATGGGTTGAGGTAAATACAATTTTTGAATATTTAGTGTTAGGATAAAATTAAAATATCATTAATTTTTGCAGCTAAATAATTGTCTAAATTACATTAAATTTATTGTATTTCAGGGTGCTGGCCACAATGATGTAGAATTGCATAATGTTTATTTGGAAAGACTTAAACAATTTGTTACTACTGAACTGCTCAACTGACATTTAATTGAAAAAAAAGATGCAGATACATCGAATGGACAATCGCCCAATATGGTAACTAATGGCTCAGCGACTGAGAAATTACTTTGGTAATTTTTTATTATTATATCTAATACTACATATTAGTGTATAATTTGTATAATATTTATCATATTAAATATTAATCGTTCATACTATTTTATCATCCATTACAATTCATGTACAATATTTTTTTTGTTAATCATTCGCTTAATCGTTATTATTAAGTCATGACTATATAACACTATTCCTAAACAAGTATTTTGAAGTTTAAACAATATATTTAATATTATGACTTGTGTATTATAATAACTAAAATAATGTATCAGTGTTTTTTTTATCAAATTATTAAATTATTGTATGTTTATTATTATTATTTATTATAGGTTATATTTGATTAGGTTTATATATTATATTCTAGATTTATCGTTTATACCTATGATATTTATATTATCATTATTATTATTTTTATTATTTTAATACAGTAGAGTACCTATTAACCGAATTAATAATTCTTAACTTTGTGTGAAATGTTAATTTTAATCCTTTTTTCCCAAAAAATTTGAAAACGCATTTTTCATATAAAAATACTAAGTTATTGGATTAACAACCAATCCAAGTTTAGCCAAAAATTGGTGCTCTACTGTTGAGTTTATTTATTGTTTACTAGTACTGTACTATTATTAATAATGGTGT
>PVMI01033850.1:1843-24915 GCA_008528875.1 Aulacorthum solani | reverse complement strand
CATCACTCTAGTTGTGTCACTGTGCCTACAACGAATATTGATGTTTTTTTCCCTCTTACCTGTAAACGACACCAATCGATCAATAATTATTGTATTATGGGCAAATAACCGGAGTCCGCAGGCAAAGAGAGGTCTCTCAAGTTTGGCCGGTGTACTATACACTTGTATTACTCGTATTTTACAGTGAAATTTAAGTGTATGACTTAGTTAAGTTAAGTTTATTCTCCTGTTGACTGTAATATTTTTTGATATAAAATACCTATTTGTGATGTGGATCGTTTGCAACTATAAGTTTAATTTAACACTGAAACATTGATCAATATTTAAAAACTAATTATATTCTCGGGAATCGGAGAAATTCCAGTAACTACATTTCCAGGAATCTGCATAATAAGACTGTCCGGCTAACAAATTCTAATTGTACATTTGTACCATTGTTCTTAACTCATTGCAGTTCATACATTTTACCAAAAGCAAAAACAAAAATAACATAAATATTTGTAATAGGCGCAGTAAATTAGAATGATGCACTAATGCGTAAATTTTAATTCAATGATATAAAATTATGATAAACGAAAAACGGTTCTACGCAAGCGATGACGGTCTGTATTACTAAATATTCAATGATATTATTGCTATTAAAGTAATTTATTTTACTATTAAATATAAGTAATGCAGTAGGTTGAATTAATTTTTGCTAAAAAAGTTTCTAAAAGTTTTATGTATATAAAATATTATAATATGCTTTAAAAGTGTCAAGTACCCACAAACAATATTTTTAAATTTAAAAAAAATAACTTAAATTGTTATTTTTCGTTTAAATATCTAATTTTGTCAAAATTGGAACTTTAAATGCTTGTAAAAACCCATACTTACTTATTTTTTAATATTTTTCAACTGTTATTAAGACAACTTCAGACTTCTGGTAGGAATCTGGTATTAAATATTTAAATATTTTCAAGCCTTTTTCAAGACCTTACAAAAAAAATATCAAAACTAAAACACATTGTAAATTTTGAATGTCTGTAAATGTATAAATAGCGCAAAACGATCATACATATTGTATTGTGTATAGAAAATGATTAAATAAACCATTGGTGAACATTTGAAGTATATTCTACAGTTATTAGTTTTCGATTTACACCAAAAACAAAATCTGCAGTTTTATTGAAATGATCTCTTAAGATTTTTTTTCTTTAAAGTTGGTTGGGAAGTGCTAAAAAGTCCAATCTGAATAAGATACAAGCTTTCCAAAATCTGACCTTAAGGAAATTAGTAACCGCAGCTCCATGCATATCAAACCTTACCCTACATATTGATTGTAACTTAAAAACCATTCATGACGAAGCTAAAAGTTTTTATAAATAATTTCATAACTGTCTATCTTCTCATTCAAATCCTCTCATCAAGAACTTATCATCCCTCACAATCCCGGGTAGCCCCCCAAGGCGACTTAAACATAAATGGTGCAGAGATTTATTAGGTACTTTAAATAATAATAATAATAAAAAATACACATAATTACTACACATAATTAAATCACACAAGACTTAAACCAAGTCGAAAGTGTTATCAGTGGGTGGTTTCTTTCCCCAAATTACTTAAATCATGTTGTATCTTGTTTCTCTCTTAAAGTACATTATTACTTATTAGTTATTATATCTTAGATATAGATTGTATATTGTCTTCTAAAAATAACATAAAATAAAGTTAGTTAAAAATCATAAAAATTTGCTAATTATTTAGTACCTAGTTCAAATTGTATGAAATGTTAAAATTGTGTATAGCTAAGGCTTTAAAATTAAATAAAAGGTTTCTCATAGTCCATAGACCATGCATCTTATGTTACAACAGTAAATATACTTTCATTGCTTTATCATATAATTTATATGACAAAAATAAGTCAAAATAGAGGTATATTATGAATTTAAGACACCCTCTGAAAAATAGCAAGGGTCACCAGCAGTTAAATGCATTTAAAATCAAAAAAATTAAATTATCTGTAACCTGCAGTAGGTACCTATGTTGTGGTAGAACCTAAATATCGTAATCTATTCTGATACATAAATCCAATAAATTGATAACTAATAATTTTATTTATGTCACTTAGTAATCTTTGATTTGAAATAGTATAAAAATGTATAAACTAAAACAAAATTAAAACACTTTAACACTATTTGGAAAGAAAATGGAAAGGAGTCCGAATGGTACCCAATATATAGGCTACAGGTAATTGCATTATACTAGGACTAGTGGACGCTACCAATTGTCAATCGAATTGAATAAGGCAAATAATAATAGTGTAATACATGGGTGACGCTTTCTTTGCCCTCTTCTTTTCATTTTGTAAACGGGGTATTACTGAACGCATCTAAAGAATAAAACCATGATATATTTTTTCTTCATAAATTAATTTATCATCGAACCATACTTAGTTTCCTATGAAAGCTTATATTATAATTTTAAATTATAATCTTAAATTAAGGTGCTAAGTTAAAATAGTAAGTTCTGTCGACATAGTATAAGTTTCGAATGATGTCCGACACAGATGGCGGCACGGGTATGCATATGCGAATCGCTCGCAGAGGGATGATGAGGCAGCGCACGCGCCCTCCACACCCCCTGACCACGTTGTTTGGTATTCGGCCGCCACCGCGACAGTTCGTGTGTCACGCGCTACGTCGTCCGACAGTTGCGGTGCGTTTTGTCTGCGATATTCGTATTTCATTTCGTGTTTTATTATTTTTTTCCTACAGAAAACATTTTATAATTAAAATTTTATTTCTATGGCCTTTTTCGTGACTCGACCCTGTAAATGTTTCGTTCGCGTCCCGAAGGTTCGTCATTTGTTTAAATAACCGGTAATCGAATTTGTGCTTGTGCGTTGGTTTGTCAACCGCAGAGACAACGGTTGAAAATCCACGTGAGTAAAAAAAAATACATTCATTAAAAAAATGTGTTAGTTGTTATGAGTGTATGCCATATACTTCAGTCAATATGATTGTGATTTATCATTAAATTTAAGAATGTTGGAGGAGGATAATCGAAAAAAAAGATAAAGTAATCGAACCGTATGCTGTGTAGCACATAAATATAGTTTTTGAGTGAAAATTAACTTTTTCACACAGTTGTCGGCACCGTGGCGACCGTTGACTTTATGACGATGGTACTGCTTTTTTTTACCCAACATGACACTCGTTTCTTATTTTTTACATTTTATTATGGTAAAATAAAAAGGAACACAACGGTTCAGTTATGTTATATGACGTATTATAAAATGCCAACATCGTATAAAGTACGTGAGTGTGTGTGTATGTGTGTCTGTCTGTGTGTCTATTTTGGAACGACTCCAATAGCACAAAAGGACACGCGAAAAGTTTTAAGGGAAATATTGGCAAGACGTGCCAGTTTCTCGACTTTGCGCGATAAGATTGTTCTCATGAAGTTTCTTTTTCCCGCACACCCACTGGCCGAAAACTAAATTTATTTATTAAAATTCAAACAAGGTAGGTTATACAAACGAAAAAACAACTTGACAATAATAAATTATTAGATCGGTAGTAAAACCACGAAATACGTCTGTTGTTATTTGTACCTAATATCTGTTCTAAGCCTGAACTATAAGGTTATAAAGTGACGTTAAAATAATTGGATTCATATATTATTCTAGACTGAACCAGAGCAAAGATCGGAGAGGTGGGGGCTTGGGGCTGGGATCGTTAAATTAAATTTACGGAACACAAATATTTATCTTGTACATTTTTAAAATTTATATAAGATAAAATATTTCATAAAAAAATGTGAAATTATGAATGTACGAAATATTAAATCTCAGTTACTGGCACCATCCCTAATATGAATCTGTATGGATCTTAAAGACCACTTAAACTCGTTGAAAAATTATAAGATGTAAACTTAGGTATGATATCTATCCAACTCAGTAGAAAGCCAATATTTTTAGTAGTTTTGTTAGTGCTATTGTAAACAGTTGAAATTGTTTAAATAAATAATTATCCTTCTAATTTATTTATTTATTTTATCAACTCAAACGGGATGAACCCAATATCAATTTTTATAGTTATTATATTTGAGGACCCAAATCTATTTAAATGAAAACACAATAAAAATTATATATATATAAACAAAAATTATAAGTTGATAGTAAAAATAATAGTTACAAAACAATATAAAAATAAATATAGTATCGAAAATTATAGGTAATAAAACAAGACAAGGGAGAATAAAAAAAGAATAATACATAAGTAAGGAAAAAATAATTTATTAATAAGTAATATGATTACAAACATATTCAAAAGAATGAAAATTAAATAAATCTACCCGGACGTCATTAGCTACTTTCATTAATCTATGAATAAGTGAACCAAGTGAACCAAGTGCATAATTTGTTCTTTGAATGGAATGTAAAACGTTTTTGCAGATCTAGTTCGGCACTGAGGGACATTACAATTTAAGCAGCTGAGTAATTTGGGACCGTTTAAATAACCATTTACTATTTTATGTAGAAACTTCAAATCAATAATTTTTCTCCTTTCAGCAAGACTGTTCATACTTAGTTCGATTAATAACGGTGTATAATTTGAGTGTGGAAGATGAGTGAACGATATTACATTTGTATGAAATACATCGAATAAATCGTTTTTGAATAGCTTCAAGGCTTTGTTTTCATATGAACAATACTGGAGAGTGACCATATGACTGAATTTTATTCTAGAGTAGAACGCACCAGAGAACAATAAAAAATTTTCAAGGTACTAAAATTAGTAAAATCATTACTAGTTTTATTTATGAAACCAAATGTAGTAGAATTTATTTAATCAATGTTTAAGTAATGCTTGTTGAATGAAATAGTAGAGTCAAAGGTAACGCACAAATCGCAAATTTCAAAAACACAATGAAGTACAATATTATCAATGGTATAATCATATATAATTAGAGAGCGAGACCTGGTAAAAGACATTACTTCGCACTTATCAATATTTAACGGTAATTTATTTTAATTACACCACACAGATAGTTCGTAATTAAATAATTTTGAAGGATAGCTGTATCAGAATGTAATTTTATTAAACGAAAGATTTTCATAACATCGGCAAAAAGTATTTTTTTAGAATTAGGAAAATGTAAATCATTAATGAATAATAAAAATAGTAAAGGGGCTAAGTGAGATCTTTGTGAAACGCCTGGCAGAATATTGAAAGGATCAGAGTGAACATTTTTTAATTTGCTTTCTGTCCGTTAAGTATGAGGTCAACCAAGACAAAAAAGGGTCACGAATACCGATAGGATATAGCTTATTAGAAAGAATATGGTGACCAATAAGTACCTAATAATATTACAGACTATAATATGTTTATCTTGTAAGTTGTAAGTAAGATCTTTATAAGGTACACCGATTATTTTATGTTTAGGTTTTACATTTTTAGTATTTAAACATGTAATTTGAGTATAACAATGATTATGATTTATTACGATATAAGTATGTGTGTTATATTATTTTGTGATTGGTACAATGTTGACATTGATGCTTCAAAAGACTATATTTTGCTATAAAAAAGCGATGAAGCAAACTCGCGGCGTGCTTACTTCAAATTGGGAATAGATTCCTTACAATAGAGTTATTTATTAAATTTATTATTCTATACTAATCTAAAAATTGTAAAAATAAGTATGTTATATTCCGTTTGAATGAATTTGCGATACCTGGCTGCACACAAAAACATCCCGATAAATGTAGAACTCAGTGTAGAAGAAATTATAATAATCATAATAAATAAAGTGGATAAAAATTAAAAAGCCAAGAAAAATTAAATAACTGTTGTAAATTAAAATAAATATTTCCTCACGTGTTTTGTTCCCTTCCTCTACCATCACGAGGAAACTAATTACTACCTATGTTACTGCATTCTATTTTATATTATTATAATATAGTAAATAACTTATAGCATACTTGAATTACACCATATATACGAATATTGAGTAATATGTGGTACAAATTACCAGGTGACTTTAATAATTGTTAAATGTACAAGTGCTAATGCATATATCATTTTTAGAATTAATTAAAATCTTGTATTGCTTATTATTTATTAAATATTCGTATACTGTAATATTATAATTTATACTATTATATAAGTTTGTATAGTTATATTTTAAGTTATCTCAGTGGCGTTGCAATTTTAAAATAGAAGTTACCCTAGTATCTAACCTACTCTTAAAAGCATATAATATAAGCACCATACAAACACAACCGAGCAACGGTCCCAAACCTAAATAAATTATGTCTAAGTAAATTGTATATACCTAGTCTTAATAATAAATTAGGGTTGGTCTAATTTTTAAAGTAAGTGGTTATGTGGAAATCTGTAGTTGTTATATTATTATAATTTATAAATAATATTTAGGAAATTTACATTCTTATTCAATTTTTTTAAATCTTCTCAATATTATATAGTTTTTTACTTTTCTCTTAAATCCTATAAAGTCTCATAAAACTCGCAATTTAGTTTGAATCAATCACAATTATTTTTACATATTTTATCATTGTTTTTTTTTTATCTAGTTTGCTGATGGCCAAGATTTATTATTATTATTTTATAGTATTTTATATTTTATTAGTAATATTTGTAAATAAGAATTATTTATAACTGTATAAACTTGTAAATTAGAAAATTTAATCAATAAAAATGAAATACATAAGTGTAAATGTAATTTGTAAATCATTTACTATTTAGGTAGTTAAAGATAAAAACGAAAAAGAAAGTACCTAATTTGCTAGGTACCTATATTAACATTTGATTATACTACCTTTTTTATGGATTCCTTTGATGTTAAATGTACTTACGTTTTTACTGACAAATGTTCCAAATAACTGTATTGTATTATTAAATATCAATGTTCAAAATTTCAGATAAAAATTATGAAATATTAACAGATACCAACGAAAGTAGGTACCATTATAACATTAACAATTTAAAACCTGTAAATAGTTTCAATATAACTATTAGATATACCTATGCATAGGCAGAACCTATTTAAACCATATTGAAACGTTTCATGATAAGATAAAGTAAATTACTTCACTAAGTTACCGTCAATTATGCTGGAACGGTGGACAAATGGATTTACGCTGGTAGAGATTTCTACGGGGTCTCATTTTGGTGAAAGTGTAGATAAAAGGAAGGTTTTTTACTACCAAAACCTTTTAAACATAAGACTATAAGAGCTATATAGAAAAATACATTTGGTAACCCTAGTACAGGTCACTTTAGCTTAAAATTATTTTCGTTTTGCTTCAGTGAATAGATTTTTGTTGTCTTTTGTATTATAATTTATATTTAATCAGGAATTTGTAAATAGCAACGTGTTAAGAAAATGTATTAATTTTAAATAATAAAGTAATAAAATATTTGTATTGTTAAAAAGTATGATTCCTGTACCTACTTCAAATATCAGAATATGAAAATGATTTTGTTAGAAAAATAATATAACATAGTATATTATTTTGTATTATACTGTTATAGTGTTTTAGGTATACAATAACTAGTTTTTAATCAAAATAGTAGGTAAAAAGTAAAACCCAACCTATAAGTATATTTTAGGTAGGTATATTATGAGAAATACATATCTTGTTTTTAAATAAATTGTAAGAATCATTTCATTCAAAAACCAATTCCAACGGATCTCGATCAAAAATTAAAAATGTGCTTTCTGTTAAAGTTTATCCAGATGTCAGTAGTTTTCTTTAGGAATACAACACATTTCAAATTATTGAGAAAAATCAAAGAATTACCTTTTAATTATATCATTAAACTAGATTACTAATTGATAAAAGTGTTATTTGAAAAGTAGCTGCTCAAACTCTATAATAATTTTTGATTTATTTATGACGAACACAAACAAATAGATTTTAAATGTTAATTCATATTTTGTTAATTTCCTTGTATTATTTATTTAAACAATATTAAAATCATAAATAAAATATATACACATGTATTATGAAAAATAGACACAAAAAAAATTACTAATAAAATAATATGATATTGAAGTTAATATTACATCGTCTTGCTAAGGTTTAATTTTGTTTTAAACTATATAGTCTAATCCAAATCATGAACTCAAATTGTTTAATCCAAACAAATTCTATGATGTCGAATGATTAATTGAAAAAAAAAAATACATACAATTGCATTATATGATTTTATATTGCTAGACTTTTAAATTATCCGAGTTAGGTATTATTGGGATTTTTTTTCTATTTTAAGTGAGTTAAATACCTGTATATAATGATTTTATAATATGTTTTTCATTAAGTATATATAATAATAATACAATTATCTACAGATTTAATTTATAAAATATTGATTCATTTTAATCTAAGTATATTAATTAATACCAAAATAGGTTGTAAACTCATCTGATTTCTCTTTAATCTAATAATTAAAATCTGCCTGCGTATTTTTTACGATTATTTTAAAAGGCTTATTATTAGGAATGTATAGCTATTTATAATTTATAGTTATCTATGGCGTGCACTCACTACTTTTGCTGCAATAAAGACCTTTCGTTCATCGATAAGTGGAATATAAGCAGCTTTTACCTCCTTCATAACTATTTGTTCTTGTCTGAATGGCTGGGTGGCTTGCTCAGTTTCGATATCTTGGGTCAAGCCCTTATTTGCGTTCACGGTCACGTTTTGTTTTAATAATATTATTTCCCTTCAATTTTCATCACTATCCTTCTCAAACTCTAAAAAGCTCAAAGTGTTACAATCATTACTAAAAACATACAAGGTGTAATCCCTCTTGTAAGCCTCCAAGACGCATATGTTCCCGTTCGTTTTTGAGTGTATTTACACAACACTATAATACTATGGTTGTGCGGTGCATTCAGGCGCGTTACGAATCCAAAACCAATTCTCTTATTCGGGTGATTTAAAGGTATGTGTGACAAGTCGCTCTTTGTTTTGTAATCTACTCTACCTACTAAAAAGCATTTCAGCCCTATAATTTATTAATTTAATTATACTTTTAAATTCATTCCATTCTAGCCTATACATTTTGTCGAATTATGCCAATTTTTTTTTCATTATTAACTAATAACTATCTGATTTTCTTATTCAATCCCAATAATATATTACATTTATCAAAGCATTTTATTGCTGGTAGTTTGTACGATGAAATATGCCTATGTTATAAGCTATGAATTCTAAATGAATTAAATCAACGTAATTAGTTTTAGATTGTCTTCATATTTTTCATATTTTAAAAAAAATATTTGTATCTACTAAGGTTCTATCATATTTCAAATTTGAAACTCACAAAATTTTTTTAAGCAATTATTCATAAATAATATTACATTCTTATAAAATTAATATACTACTATAATATTCTTAGAACTCTGCACTATACATAATTTGACAATATTAAAATCCTCTACTTCAGAATATATAATTATAGGTCACTCGCTCTATAGTCTATAGTGTATCAAACATTAGTGTATATTTTTCAAATACAATGATTTACATACAGCAATGTTTGAAAAAAAAATAAAAAAAATTTGAACCTCTAATATAATTATGTAGGTGATTTCTAGAAAATAATAATGTGGATTAGGTATCTGTTAAGTTATTATGAACGGGTATTAGTGTTAGCTAAAAAAACTGCCCATTATAATTGATTAGTTTTTATGCTGTTGGAAGGATAAACTATATATTTTTAATCATCTATTAACTGCATTTACATGTATTCCTTGTAGAATTAAATTATTTTATTTACTTCGGAGGATGTCAGCACATTATTTGTTTTCTCTCGCTAACTCACACGCAACATAGACAACTTGTGTTCAGAAAAACCAATTCTTTTTGTTAGCTATAATGTTAGAGTTAATTGACCCATTATGTAACTTAAAGGTAAGAATATTATCTAGAGAATGGAGAACCTAATAGATTCTTATTGATATTTTAATTTATAAGGAACTTATAAGCAATTTAAAATTGTAATATTTTACATAACTTATAATTCACTCTTAAATTAAAATAACTATAAAAATGCATAAGGCGCCCCAGATAATATTCTTACCTTTAAGTTTGATAATAATTGAATTCACTCATATATTAATGATAACAACACAACATATTTTGTTCCACTGAACTCAAATTTACTATATTACACGTCAGTCAGAGAGAGTGAAAACAAATTGAATGGGCTCTAGTTAGTCTGCAGAAAAATTGACCTAAAATATATTATACAACATGTGATTGCATCAACATTTTTGAAATAAGTTTGTAATTGGTACCAAAAAAAAGGATATGTAATTTTTACCATCTCAGATAATAAGAAATAGGAATTATATTTCCACCAATATTTATTTTAAATTGATTATTTTTTCAATTGTACAAGTTTCAATAGCGCACTGCAGTATATAATAAATTGAGATATGAAAAGCTAATAACACAGAATATTCTGTTTTAGATTCTGAGCAGTTATTTTACTTAACTATTTACAGTTTACCCCGATAGTATTGATTTAAAAGTTACATTATATTAATAATATATGAGACCAACATATTACCTGTATTTATATTAATTGCATTATTTCAGTCAATTATGTGGTTTTAAACACTGATTAAATAAATTAAATAAATAAATAATTTTAAATCACCTATTTGTATGTATACCTATAACTTAGATTTTGATAAAGAGTATCTATAACCATAAAACTTAATTAATTTAACTTTGATTTTATTTATAAAATAGGTAGGAAAATCACTTTATTAAATATTAATCACGATTCTGTTTAGAACTTAAATCTCCCAAAATAAGCTGAATTTACAGGGATTGGTGTAGTTAGTAGGTAAGTAGTTAGCTATATATCTGTAATAAATGTATACGCATATATTTTTGTGCTAAACAGATAAAGTCTATGTAACACACAATAATTGTCAGAATAAATATCAAGTAATCGATGAATAATCGAATACTTGATAATCGTAGAATACTCCGATGATACTCATTTTGGTGTAAATTACGAACTCCCAAGTCCCAACAAATGGTGTGCCGACGTACTCCAGATTAATAATGATTTGAAATTATTTTGTATCCATTGAATTAATAATAGGTACAAGGTTTTCATTATCTTGCAATACCTATTGTCTTAGTAAATTCAAAGTTAAATTGAGTGAAAATCGGAAAATCAATATTTGGTTAGTAAGCAGGTATTATTTTTTGAAATAGCATGTTATCGACGTAAGCTGTAAAAAAAACATAATTTAAATCTTATAATAATATTGGCAGTTTAAGTCATTTTCTTTATTTATTACTTTATCAAGGTTTTTTAGTTCAAATTATTAAATGATATTATCTTTGTTTGAATTTGGTTTTCAATTGGTAAAATATATGTATTATAAAGTTAATGAATTATTCTTGTCAATCTTCATTTCAATTATTTGTTTTTACTTTTTAAAGTCAATGTTTAATTAGCTGTCAAAATTAAACTAAATATTTATTTACAAGTCTGTAGATAAATTACAGTTATTATAATTGTATACCAAGGAAAAATAACAGTTTGATAAAAAGATGAGTTGAAAACTTTCACCCGATCTCAAGTTTATCTTATTTATAACCGTTTTAATTTTCTTTTGGTGATATATTTTTTATATTGTTTTTAAAACTTATTCAAAGAAAAAGATGGAATATTAATTGATCTTGCTAATATTTATTGAAGATATTAAACTATAACAAAAATAAATACAGTTACTCGTTTCATAAGTACATATTTTGTTTTAATTTTTCTATTTTTTTAGGTTCCATTTGCTACTTAAATTCTTATAGTCTAAAATATAAACGAGAAGTTGTAATACAGCAAAATGAGCAAAAATAATACATTTAATAAGCCATAATAAGTATTATTAATAAAAAAAATGTAATTAATCATTGTATCATTTAAAATTGTTCAATTCATTTTAGGATTTTAAACACAGGCAGCCATTGTTAGAAAAGATGAGTTTTTCAAATATAATTCACTGCTGCCGTAGTAATAATAATTGTTATTTAGTTGTTATAATAATTTTTTTCGTGTTATGGGGACATTATCTAGAACAATTTTATGTAACTATAAACTGTAAAATTGAATTTTATACTTGTGTTTGTATTAAATATATTACACGAATGTTTAATTAAATTAAGTGTGATTACTATGGAGTTTAACATCTAACGGTCCATAAATATGTCTAACTTCTTATGGAATATTAATCAATAAACAAGGATAATTAATGCTGTGCTGTTTTTTGGTTTTAATAGTATTATAACCTGGAAAACGACCTATTATATTTTAGTATCTAACATCGTTATGATTATTATGTTTTTTATTGTAGGACATTCTCTGTCCCCTTGTAAATGTCATCCTAACAGTCCAAATGACACGTAACCTTATGTAGTATAACATAAAAATAAATGCATGCACACTAAACTTATTTTTATTAAAACGTTTTAAATTTTGTTCGATTTTTTATTAAAAGAATACACATTATGTTTATAGTTCATTGATTTAAAGTTAATTATAGAAGTCGATGTTTTATTTTAAATACATAATTTATATAGTTACCTACAAAATTGGTATAATATTTTCAATTTTGTCACTTTCAGATAAAAGTGAAATACCTATTAATTATTTTTTTAATTTGTTAATACATATTATTAAAGGAGTCTTAAAAAAAAAACATATTTTTTTACGTTGATTATTTTTGGGCTCTATAATTTTTGTACTAAAATACATTATTGAATTTCTGAAAAGTAAAACGATTTTTTTTTGTTCATTTTATAAATTTATATAATAGCATCAATGATAATAGTCAAAACTTTTTTATGCCTTACATTTTTTACATTATTATTAAATCTAATTGAATAAATAAATACGGTTTTGATATTTTATTTGACATCTAATAACTAATATATCAATAAAGTAGGCAGAGAGAAAGTTATGATTTTTACAAATCATGAAAAATAAAAGTTTTGTTCACAATACCATTGTACGGTATTATTTTCAAATTTATTTTACTCAATAATTTTTTTTTAGTCTTGAGCCTTTCTAAATATAACTATAATTGAACTTTATTGTAGGTAGCTGTATTTAAATTATTATGAACTTTTTTATAAGTTAAAAAATGTTATTAAGTACTTATTTTATTGGTGGCAATTTTTTTGTTTGTTTTAATATATAATACGTTTATATTATAGGTCTATATTATAATTCTATTAATTTTGTTATTTTTTTTTTTTCAAAAATAAAAATCTTTCACACTTAAAATTTAGTAAATCTGATGTTATTTTATAACAATTTTTTTCAAATCGCTTAAAGAAAGTCGTTTTTCTATTAAAATCTCAACAAAAGAAAGCATAGTTTGAACTAAATTTTCATCATTACTGGGTGAATTAAAGTATTTTTTGGATCATTTTTTAAGCAACAGCTAACTTTTTTTAACTAATGTATATATTTTTTAAATATCAAGTCACACACATCAAAGTTCCATTACTTGTTATTTATGAAAGCAAATTATACTAAAATTAAATTATTACTCGTAATATATTTTTGATGGTTAAAACTTAAAAACAAAACATCTGTACATTTTGTTTCCGTCATAACTTACTTTTTTTTAAAATAAATTATTATTCTTACAAAATTGTTTATGATTAATTGTCTTTATCCAATTTATTCAAATTCAAGCTCGTTTTATATAAAATATATAAAGAATTTAAGAAGCAGATTTCTTTAATGATTTATTTAAATTCAATTTTTTTATTGGAATATGTTACTTACAACTTATAGGTAATGCATTTTTATTTTTAAAAAATATCCTCGAATTAATGAAAACATGAAATTTGTGTTTTCATTGTAGTAATAGTGTTATCCTATTAAAAAAAGCCGATTTCTACTTTTTACTCATTATGTAAAACAGATTAAATAGGTAAATGATATCATAGTTGTTTTTTATTTTAAACTCAAAATAAATGTATTTTCGTTCATTTAATATTCTCCAACGACCATATTTCATGATATAATTAGTTTATTATTAATTATTATTATTTTTATAATTATTTGTCAATTCTATGTTGAAAGAAGTTTCGTTATTGTACCTGAATAATAGTAATTAAGTTTTTTTCACACTCCTTACAAAATATGCATAAGAACAAAAATAATATAAAATATATTCATTATACACTGTACACAGACGAAATACATATGCATCATACATTTAGACTCATCTCCTTTTATTAAAAGTATGTTATGTATTTTGATTAAATATGTCTCTGTTTTACTTCTAAATTGATTCATTCTTGTTATATTTTTTGAGAATAGTAGCTTTTATTTATAAGGCTACATTTTACAGCTTAATTATGTGTTTGTTCCTTTTATGTTTACAAATTATGTTGGTACCTATCAATAGAAATAGAACAAATTAAAAAAAGTCACTACTATTGTAGATTACCATATTATCTGCTTGATGTGCTTTTGTATTTTATAACTTCGTAGTTACAAATTGTTTATTGAGAGTAATATAGCTTAGGTAATAAAAATTACCTAATTTTATTCACTTTCAATTAAGAAAAAAATTATACTAAAATATAATAAAAAATTAAACATCTAGGTAAGTACCTAAACTATATTATTATATAAGAATTTTGAGTTATGAATTAAAAAAAAAAAATACTCTACTTTTATTATATTGTGAACAAAATATGTCTGAATCAATTAAGCTAGAAAATATAATTTTTATAATATTGGGTAGGTATCTACATTTGTTAAGCACGTTTATTTTTTGGTAATAGATAGGATAATGTTGCATATTTGTATTTAATTAACGAATAAGTAATAACTATCTAATACTTTATAATAACATCGTAACTTATTCAATGAAATACCTTCAGTTAAATTGTGCATTGGTGGTAACATATAACAGTTGCCATTACTCAAGTAGTTATATTATGGTATAAGTATAGTACATTAATTAAAGTTTTATTGATCAAACTTTATATTATGTGCATATTTTAACTTAAGCAAGTGTTAAAAAAATACTCGTTGATACTCATCACTTGTATTTAAGCGTAATTTATAATTATTGATATTGGGAAATCATCAAAATAAATAATCGTGTAATATGTTTATTAAAATACATATGTTGTATGTTTGTATAATATTTATAATATTCTTACCGAAAGTAGTTATCATTGCAATTTATATAATATTTATGTTTGTAACATATTTGTCATAATATAATGTTTTTATTTATCAAATATTTATGCAAGTAATTAAAAATTAAATGAGACATATTAGATAACTACTGTCTACTACTAATATAGCAACTAGCTAGGTTAATTAGTTTTTAAATTTATTTATAAAAGTTAATTTAAAGAGGGTTGAAGAGTGTTCACTACACAGTGAAAGTTATTTATTAAAATATCTTTACCCTTGTGCACAGACTTTGTCACGGTCCACGACTCACGATGTTTGGCGGGGCAACGGTAAATAATAACACAACGAAAATGTCGGCTTGTAGAAGGAGACTCGTCACTCGCATCGTATACAGTCAGATGCGACGTGGAGTATTCGTGAGGGTGGTGTAAAAGCTTCCTCGGGGGCATTTAAAGTCGGTTTTCTTTTGTCTATCACCCTCTCTCCAACTCGACTATCTTCTTATCCTTACTCCGTATTTTATATGACACTCTAATAAAGATTGCTGGCATCGGGAATTATATGAGATGAGGTTAATACGGGCATGCAATAAAAACGATTTCGCTATGTTTGGCGTGTATGTGTGTTTTTCACCCTCAGGTCTTTTTTTTCAATTGCGAGTTCATCGTTTTTCTGTAGATGTTTGTACTAAGAATAGAAGTCCTGAGGCTCAATTTTGCCACCAATGAAGGTGTACAAACAATCGTACTAACGATTTTTGGCTTAATATTATATAAAAAGTCTTCATTGGAACAGTCTCCTTCGTCAAGATGAGCAGCGATTTTGTTTTTAGTATTATCCTTCTATGGCAAGTATTAAATGTAAAAAAATACAAAAAAAGTTCACTAGACTATAAAAATAAAAATAAATTAATTTTGTTAAAAACTCATGAGTTATAAATATTTCAGTTTATTTTTTTGTAGTTATCGTTGTCGTTTTACCTAGAAAGCCAATTACAAAGAATTTGATAAAAAAATTACCTCTTAAAATAATTTAATAAATAATAGATTTGATTTTTAGTCAATATAATATGAGGTACCTATTGAGGCCAAATGATATTTTTGAAGCATATCCTACATTCTTACTTTTCTATATACATAAAAAAAAAATAAACACTATTGTACAATTAATGTGCACTTAATGCTCAGACACATTATGTTTTCTCTTCATGTTTTTAAACCTAAGACTTAGGTTTGGCTAGGTTAGGTTTCCACATAATCTATTATATTAGGTATATATTATATTTAACTATAAATATTTTTTCAAGTATTGATTTGTATGTTTTGTTCTGAACCATTACAAGAAGTTATATTTATTATTATAATATTATTATCATATAATTTAATACAATTTAATTTTTAACGTACATACACGGCTATACTTAGCATATAATTTTTACTTATTTTAGGTGTATAATTAAATTAATAATTTTTAATAATTTTTATAATACGATTTGATTATTTCACAATAAAATGTAGTACATGCAATGATTTGGGGATTCATTCTGCCGAGTTCCGTCTGGTGTACATCATTTTTTTATTATCAGCTCTAGCCATTGTCCAAGTCAAGTTGGATCTAAATCACCGATGTCACGTACACGATGTCGAATTACGGGTTGAGGATACTCTGTATATATATCCATGAGCTTTATAAATCTGGCTAGGAATCCTATTCTCCCTTCTACATTCCCTTACTCCACCACATACCATAAGCCGTTCATATAATGTCGGACAAAAATAATGCTCATGCTCGTTTTACGGTTAGTCTTGATATAGTTTGAAAAAGGTTGGGTGAGGGTAGTTCTCTAGGGCATTTCACAAGAAAATAATATAGAGAAATTTCTCTTACAACGTGGTCAGTGCTTTTGTAGCTCACTCATATTATGAGTGTGCGTGAGCATGTTTATGTGTATATAAAATATATTGTATATAAAATATTACACACATAAATATATTTATGTATATTGTATATGCGTCATGCATGTGTGTTATTATAGGATCCTGATGAAGTTTTCCGGTCCGGTTAAGCTGGTGGACTTGCATATCGAATTTTGTATATAAAAAAGGGATGCCCCGAGGGGTAAAATTTAATTTGTACAATGCGCCTAAAGGATTATAACATTGCTCGAACTCAACAGACCGTCAAATGAAACCGATTCTCGAACGAGTGTTCACGCGGAAATCGGATAATTTTATAGTTTAATTGAATAGATGTATCATGGATCTATTGCAAAATATAACGTTCAAAGTGATTGAATTATTTATAAAGTACAATATTAACAATTGACAAATAATTTATTTTTGTATAAATTATTCTACAACTAATAAAATATTAAATAATTGTTTTGGTTTTAAACATTTTACTAACAAATTATACATTATAATTTTACGCATTTTAATATAAAAGTAAAAATGTTATTTTCCTTAGATATTTTGTACTTGAAGTAGTTTTTAAAACAAAACAAAACAAAAAACGGTTTAGTTTTCGTCATGTTGTTTTAGATCCCGAAGAAGAAAAAAAATGCTTCCTAACTTCAAACGGTTTCGTCGTTTTGTCGACGTGACTAATGGCGTTTGTTTGCCCCTAGGAAAAAACATCCCCCAAACGATTACTAACGGCCAAAAGTTGCACCACCACATTGGGTAGAATTTGTCCATGGGATTTATAAAGAATGGTATATAAACTGCTGTTAAAACATGACCCAAGGGGGATTGTCGCGTTCTTCGCCTTGCGAGTTGGCCACAATAAACACGTCGAGAACACCCAAGTTAAGCTAATTGCAAAAGCTATAAGAAATACTTATGTAAAGTTTTAAATGCTTATTGTAGATCTGCAGAATGTAATAAAGCATTTTAAGATCTTAAGATTTTATAATTATTTTTCATATACTAATAACGTATTACTGTTTATGAATACACTATCATGAAACATTTAAATTATATTTTTTTAAGAAACAACTAAAATACTATAAAACATTTACTATACAATTTATTGATTATGATATCGTGTATATACTTAAAATGAATAGCTATTGTTCTATATCTGTGGTTAATCTTGCTGAATTCCTAGCTCCTTTGTAGTGTTTAAACATTTAATAAATTAACCAATCAACCAGTAAATTAAATTATTATTATTGCATGTACCACATATATATACTATACATAAATATTTCATATTAATATACTTTATATACCTAAGCATATTATTTAGGTTTTTATAGTTCGTTATAATATTTGAGTTAAGGACTAAGATTTACCTAAAATATAGTATACATTATGATGGTTGTCATTGTGGCTAGTAATATAATATCTACCATGTAATAATGTCTAGTAATATTGTTTTTAAATCGTAATTTAAAAAAGTTATTGATGGAGGTTAACATTAAGAAACAGTGACGTAAATCAAGGCAGAACTTACTCAATTAGTTACATAATACCAGGTATAATCACATAATGATACACCTAGGTAAATATATTTTATCACATTTAAAATACTTAAATTATAATGGAAGATTTTAATTAATTACATAATTAAGCTTCAAAATAATTGGCGATCGGTATATTCCATAACGGCACAACACAGTAACAATTATTTAATTTAATTTAATTTGGTAATATTATTAGGCTAGGCATACATCTGTGAAATAAAATTACATTTAATAATTACAAAGTATTATCTATTTTATGTGTTTATTCATTTTATATATTTTATAGCAATAAATAAAACCGGTTTACTTTTTAATTAAGTATTGTTGATTGAAATATTTAAATTTAAATTTAATATATCAATCGGCAAAAAGCTACAATAAATTGGAAAAAAATTAGGTATATTCATTTAGTTTTTTATGTTTATACATAATATTATTTAGGAATGTAATATATTGAATCTGGGCTGTGTTACTTTTGTGATTTGAGTGTTTAATAATATGAACATGCTTTATTATGTTTTTTTAAGCATTTAGGTACAATCTTTCGTAACCTATTATCATTATAAAATAGCAAGAAAGAACGCTGAAAAAGTTGGGTTTTTTTCAAAAATCTTTTTTAATCCTTTGTAATATAATAGTACTTTTTTTGTTGATATTTTAGTGAGTTTTTAAACCCTACATTTGTTACTGTAAAGGTATTAATAAGTTAAGTGGAAAGTTCCTTTTTATATCGAATTTCATTTTTTGTTAGGAAATAATCAAATAAAATGTTGTACTTGTACACAATGTTTACATTTGCACAGCATATAATATAGTCTACACTCCACTACTGTCTACTATAGTCGTTATTGTATCATGACATCATGTCATGTATCATAAAATAGATGGGTTGTGACTTGTGATTGGTGTTGTTCGGAAGTAATGGTGAATTTTTCAAATATGCCGGACGAGGTAAAGTTATGTTCTATTGGTACCTACACAACTTATTCTTATGATAGGTGGTCCCTGACACCTGCAGACGTGTGTATATTAGGGTCATTTTTTTGATATGTGCAATATAATATATAAATAAGATAGAATTTTCCTTTCAGGAAACACGACCGTCGCCATATTATGTCGTTTTTCTCCCTCTCGAATACAAATCACGCGAAACACATCAGTTGATGGAAAAAGAAAATCTCAAACACGCATTTGTGCACTTTTGCCCGTCTTTTGGTCACAATAAACGTTTTTGTCCTCGTAAGGCCGTAAATGAAATATATTGTTGTGTGCATTACGAAGGCAGGTACCCTTTGAATGGTCTGAGTTAGCCGTACCAGAACAAAGTGTTATCCTTATACGATATGTACAAAAAAGTGTCGGGATGGTGTCCAGACTGTCGCCGTCGGCGGCGCAGAACGTAGACGGCTGTATTATTGATCGTCTGGTTTTTAGCCTGTTGCAGAGGCGGCGGTGAAGGCTCCCGCCAAATTCAGTTTTATTGTCTGCATGTTTCTCTGTTGGCATACGTAGTTATATTAAATATATATGATGACGATATAGGGGAATAAATTGAAAGGGTTGTACGCCAATTCTGATTGTATGATCTTATTGCACAGCCACTGCCGTCGGCGTCGCATCTGATGTTTAATTAATACTAAGCCGACAGGAAGCCTTATTATTAAAGTACATTTCCGTTTTTATTAGGTAACTTTATTTGAAAATTGAATGTAAAATACTCAGATATATGAAATAATTAATAACAGATAATTGATACAATGTAGATTGAAAATGTTTTTAGATAAACCATTAAAATATTGTTCGCTTAATATACAAATAAGTACATAATAGGAATAAAAAATAATTTATTTTTCACTGCAACCATGGTTAGATATACAAATTCTAAATTCAAACATTGATGAGTAACCAATAGTTTTTAGGCACTCTATGATCAAAAACCAGAAAACGAAAACATGGTAAATTGTTTATTATTTCATATAGGTACAAGATTTTAGGTCAAATAAATAAAAGAAAATGCAATTGGTTATAACAATGTTAATTTACAGTAGGTACCTAAATAAGAAACACAAATCTTTTAAAAAGCATTTATTAACTTATTTTTTGTAATCACCTATATTCTATATAGCCATAACACTACACCAGTGTTATCTTTGACGTATTCACTATACTTCAACGAGAAAATGATATTCAAATACCTATAATTATGTATATTCAATTTATTTTTATTGAAAAGAAGTTTAATTTTCTTTACGTTTTTGAAAATAGGTACCTAACATAACATTATATTGTATTTAATTTATTCATGATTTGCATTATAAATTGAATTTAATATATTTATATCAATGTATGAAGATCAAATTGTATGGCACTTATCTTAGCATAATGTTAATAACAACTTAAAATTACTGTCAGTTTCAGGGACAATTAAATTCTTTAGAAAACTAAAAGTTAGGATGTTTTAACCGTATGTAAGGTTGCATTCTTTAAACTCGGTGGCTGAAAGTTTTTTTTCATTCTTTCCTTTGCACAACCTCGTGTTTTTAGTAGCAGAAAACTCTTGTAAACTCATCAGATGGTCCCTTGGGCAAAACGTGATGTGAATACCAGTGACGTCTAGACGAATTAACTCTACCCGATGGTTGTGAGCTAGATTCTGCTGAACATTAGGCTTCGTGTAGTCTATCAAATTTCATTATGTCTGAACGATTCAGTTTTGCAATTTTGAAAGATTTAAGTTATAATAAATGTTCATAATATTTTTGTGTGCCATGAACTTAAGTTAATGCAATTTTAAAAATGATTTTATTTTTATCAATAATTTAAGCCTTACTACGTGATTTATTAATTAATTAGGTGTACTACTTATTGCTCGTTCACATAATAATATAATACATTAAGACTTTTTTGTTAAAATTATATTCGTAGTAGGTTGTAGGTAGGTAATTAAAAACCTTATGGCTATTACTTTTTACGTTGCATCAACATAATTTTATACTTAAGAATATTGATTACATTTTGCTAGCATTAAATTAATTTGCACACTATTGTTTCTGACTTCTGTAGATAAAAATATCGATCAATACTTTAAAAAATAAGGTAAACAACATTGTTTAGCTATTTAAGTTGTCTTTTGGTTGTGAGACAGTATGCTGAGCTATGAAGGGATCTGGTCGCCATCTTTTTGTGAGGCCAAAATAAAAGAATAAGGGTGATATTTTTACGTGCTTTGAATTATAATTTTTCGGTCCAACATTTTGTATTTTTATTACTTTAAAGTTGAAAAATAAAAAAAGCAGGGAATTGACAGGACAATTTTGACATGAGCTTAAGGTTAAAAGTTTAAATGTAAAATTATTATAGATCATATAATGAATAATGAATAATGGTATTATAATTTTTTTTCTCATACATATTAGTTATTATATATATCCATCTACTTGTATATTAATAATTCAATTTGATTATTATGACTAAATATTTCAGTTTCTGTTCAAATATTGAATGGAAGAATTCATTGAATATATTGTTATATGTAGGTAGAAAGTACTACATGTCTAAATAATACTATACGTTTTACATATGTCATTATGTCCATTCGCATACATTTATCATCTATTTTTTCAGAAATTCATCAATAACATAATGTTTAATAAACTAAATTTTATGATTTAAATTAATATTTATGATATGTACCTACCTGGCTACTTATAAGCCGTAATAATTTATGTATAAACTAAGATTTTAAAATTATAGGTTTATACTAAACTTGTGTAGTAGGTATATTATAATTTGTATAGTCATAGTGTTATTTAATGCTTTCTAGTAAATCTATTTTGTGTTTGAGAAACTTGACTAAAAAGGTAACATATATTGATAATTGTACGACCTATTTATCATCAGTCATCACTCATAGGTCACTTAATATTGGTACTTGCAAGTTGGAGGTAGATACTAATAAATAATAATAAACTCTATGTTTGTAATATTTATCAATGACTTCTTAACATGCTAACTGCCGAGTTGTTGTTCATATATCGAAACATTCATGTACGATGAGTTGAATATTATACTTAAACTGTACTATGTAAGTTAAAATACCTGATTTATGTGTACCTATTATGTATTTATATTTTGTATGTTATATCTATATTGTGTGTATTTTAATTTATTCCCCAATAAACGATGGCAGCAGAGGAGTAGTATTGTTAAAACAGAGCCTACTCTGCTGTCGGTGAAACAAGCAACAAAACAGTTAAAATAGCTGAGATGAAAACACGTGGTTCTGCATAACAACGTTGTAGTGTAGTAGTGTAAGTTAGGTTAGGTGTATAAATATATATTATATTATTATGACGTGCACAAAATTATGTAGATTGTGTTATTCAATATATATATTGCTA